>CM077651.1:7072518-7242518 GCA_039707465.1 Rhabdophis nuchalis | reverse complement strand
CAATTGAGTCCAAAATTTTGGTTGCTAAGCAAGAGCGTTGTTAAATGAGTTTCGCCACATTTTAAAAGGTGGCCACTCCCACCCTGTCGCATGACTGCTAAGCCACGCCCACAAAATAGGCCACACCTACAGAGTAGGTTCTAAAAAATTTGAAACCCACCACTGTTCTGAAGATCCCAGAGGATGATGATTCCCCAGGAGAGTAAGAGAGGCAATGGGTGTTGGGTTCATTGTGATCTCATTGTTGGACACCAACAACTTTATACAATGGAAATAATGTATAGGAAGAGAAAGGTTCAAACTAGAAGTATGACGATTCTAAAAAAAGAAAGGCTGGAACCCACCACACACACACAAACACACACACACCCCAACCAATTGTTCCTTGCACAAAGAAGCTTCCTTTGTGCTGAAAACTGGGCCGTAACATCATAGGCAAGGTAATTTATCTAGATTAAATGGTCAGTAACTGCCACATTAGAAAAACTATTCACCTCTTTTGCTGCCAACCAATTTAGACCAAATGCAAATAAAGTCAGATTAGCCAAGGCCACTGGCGCAATCAAGATGCAAACCAGGGATATTAACCAGAATGTAAAACCCTGATGTACCTCCGAGTGAGAGAAGCTGGTACACTTTGGTTTCACACATGTAAAAAAGAAACTGAAATAGAATATCATGATCTAAAAGCTTGTGAACTCCACTTGGGTGGGGGGGCGGGGAAGACAGCTAAAAACCACCAGAAAGTCACAGACATTGCATTTATAAGTTATATATACATACAATATGTGTATATTCTATTGTGTGCATTAATATTAGTTATGCACAATCCAGACATCTGCAAACTTGTACAGGAAATGAATGAATGGTTTCTGAAGATTCCAACTCACCAATCAATCAATCAGAATAAAGCTGGAAGGGACCTTGGGGGTCTTCTAGTCAAAGAAGGGACCCTCCTGGTCAAACAGGAGACCCAATACCATACCAGAAAAGGCAGCATCCACAACTTCTGAAGGCCAGTTGTTCCACTGGTTAATCGTCCTCCCTGTTAGGAAGTTTATCCTTAATTCAAGGTTGCTTCTCTCCTTGCTCAGGTTAGCCCTCACACCAATCTGAACCTTAGGAAACCAAATCCAAAATAACCTTCTGAGCTTTCTTTTCCTTGGCATAGAGGAAGAAATATTAGTATATTGTCCTCCATGCTCTGCCTCTTCCCTTTCAAAGAGGCAGCAAGAAGCAATACTACACTGAAATACAATTGTATCATGTTTTATATATATGTATGTGTGTGTGTGTGTATGTATGTATGTATACACACACACACACACACATACACGCATATGTATGTATTTTATGCCAATTTCAGTTTAAATTGTATTTTATTCCAATTCCATTTTAAATGGTTTTTATCAGATTTTAGTAATAATTTGTGTCCGGAACTCTGTACTTCGATATGGCCTAAGGGCTAATCAATAAACTAAACTAAACTAAACTAACTAAACTAAACTAAATTAAACAAAACTAGACTACATTAGACTAAACCCAACCAAACCCAACCAAACCCAACCAAACCAAACCAAACCAAACCAAACCAAACCAAACCAAACTAACTAAACTAAACTAACTAAACTAAACTAAATTAAACAAGACTAGACTACACTAGACTAAACCCAACCCAACCCAACCAAACCAAACCAAACCAAACCAAACCAAACTAACTAAACTAAACTAAACTAAATTAAACAAGACTAGACTACACTAGACTAAACCCAACCCAACCCATCCCAAACTAACCAAACCAAACCAAACCAAACCAAACCAAACCAAACCAAACCAAACCAAACTAAACTAAACTAAACTAAACTAAACTAAACTAAACTAAACTAAACTAAACTAAATTAAACTAAACTACTAAACTAAGATAAGCTAAACTAAGATAAGCTAAATTAAACTAAACAAGTAAACTAAACTAAACTAAACTAAATTAAACAAGACTAGACTACACTAGACTAAACCCAACCCAACCCAACCCAACCCAACCCAACCAAACCAAACCAAACCTAACCAAACCAAACCAAACCAAACCAAACCAAACCAAACCAAACTAAACTAAACTAAACTAAACTAAACTAAACTAAACTAAACTAAACTAAACTAAACTAAACTAAACTAAACTACAAAGGTACTAATCCTACTAATGGCATAAAATAAGTTGCTTTTGGACTTGCTGTCTCTCAATTTTTGACTGATTGGCTTTTTCTTCTTCTCGTGTAGCCCCCTCAGATAACCAGATCACATTCAGAATCCTCTCTGCCCACACCTCATCTCAATTCCCCTTAGCAGCAAACCATATATTCTCAGAAAACCACTGACCTCCCTCTCTCGTGCATTTATAAATGTCAAAGGTAAGGAAAGGTGAGAACACCTCCTCTGCTTAATTTCCATTTTCTTGATGTTTCTTTTTTTTTAAAGAACCTTTTTGCTCTAGGAATTTGGTATGCTCTGTTCTATTTTTGAAGTCGTCCAACCTCCGCATCCCCATTGCTACCTTGGTTCCTCATCTATTTATATGCAGAAGGGAAATCTACCTCCAGGCAATTCTTAGACACTTTCAAACAGGTAGAAAGCTTCAAAGTAAAAGAAAAAAAGCAGGCTGAAAATGCAACCGCAGCTCTTATTTCCCAGAGATTCCCGTTGGAGGAGGGTTCTAAGCAGTGGAAATACAAATATATGGCTTGATGCATTAATCTTTCGGGTGCGCTTCAAGGTTTTGACAACCATCTTCAAAGCGCTCCTTGGCTCGGGACCTAGTTATATGCAAGACCGTCTCCTGTCCCATACATCCCTTAGACTGATACGCTCCCACAGAGAGGGCCTTCTCAGGGTGCCGTCAGCCGGACAATGCCGACTGGCGACACCTAGGGGAAGGGCCTTCTCTGTGGCGGGCCCTGCCCTGTGGAACGACTTACCCCCAGAACTTCCTACCATCACCGACCTCCGCCTCTTCCGCCAGTGTTTAAAAACACACCTCTTCCATCAAGCCGGCCTAACATAGCCTCCGCTGGGACTAGCCATAGATAGTTTTAATTCAGGGATTTTAATTGGTTTTAGTGCAGGATGGGGATCTAATAGGTTTTTAAATTTTGTATTGTGTTTTTTGTATGTATTTTAATTTCCTGTGCGCCGCCCTGGGTCCTCTTGGAGAAGGGCGGGATATAAATTTAAATTAAAAAAAAAATTAAATGGAAGCTGATGTCCATGCTTCAGTTTTCAGTATTTTTTGGAGTATAAGATGCTCCAAAGTATAAGACGCCCCTAGCTTTTGGGGAGGAAAACAAGAAAAAAAAATCTGCTTCCCAGCAATTTGCCTCCTTGCAGCAAACAGCAAACAGCCAGTTTCAGTTTTGGTTTCAGCACAGCCTGATTAGCACAAGAAAAAAAATCTGCCTCCCAGCAATTTGCCTCCTTGCAGCAAACAGCAAACAGCCAGTTTCAGTTTTGGTTTCAGCACAGCCTGATTAGAAAAAAATCTGCCTCCCAGCAATTTGCCTCCTTGCAGCAAACAGCCCGTTTCAGTTTCAGCTTCAACACAGCCTGATTAGCACAAGCAGGGATTGCCATAGCCTATTGCTGCCTCCGTGTCCCCATTTTCCACCCATTCCGGGCAGCGGGGATCAGAATGGGTGGAAAATGGTTGCATGCAGAGGCTGAAAATGGGATGTGCTGAGGTGGCAATAGGCAGTGGCAATCCCTGCAGCCTGAAACAGCTGATGGCCGGGAGGCTGATCCAACTGACAATCAGCTGCTTGTGCTAATCAGGCTGTGCTGAAGCTAAAATTGAGACAGGCTGTTTGCTATTTGCTGCAAGGAGGCAAATTGTTGGGAGGCAGAGCCCAAAGGATGGGGGCCTGCCGGTGGGCAGGACTACATTCGGTGTATAAGATGCACCTAAATTTCCACCCTCTTTTGGGGGGGGGGGGAGTGCATCTTATATTCCAAAAAATACAGCGATCATGCATTGAATCAACATCTGAAGAGGCCGATGCAGCTAAGAATCTGTCATTCTCCACCCTTGTCTCTTCTTTCAGAAAGGGCAAGCACCAATGGCAGCACGACAGACATATTAGGGGGAAGATGAAAAATTCCGCATGGAAGATAACACCTTATCTGTAAAAGAGCTTGAAAATCTATTGTCTGTTTAATTGAAGATCATTCCGGAGAGCCTCTAATGAATACAAAGTCAAATCATTTCTCTCTGACAAGCGATAGATATTTCATGTTGCAGTCCAATCTGGGGCAGGTTTTTTTTTTTTTCCCTCACTCTCTTTGTTTCAAGGACATGGAGACATTTGTAAGTCTCAATTTTTTATTATAATTTCATGTTAAGAAAGGAGAACGGAATGTCTGAGTCAATAAAAAGCCACTCGGGGAACAGACAAGAAAGTCTTAATGAGATCATGGAGATATTTCAGATTTAAAGAGACACGTTGGTAGGGTTGCAATGCGATAACCTTTTTTTTTTTTTTTTTGCGTATCATATGAAGCTGATTTTCCACGTGGGGAGAAAAAAAAAAGGAAACTGCTTTTCCTAGCTTTTCTCACCAAATTAATCCAAATTAATTGATATGGCCTAAAAAGGTAAAGGTTCCCCTTGCACATATGTGCTATTTGTTCCTGACTCTAGGGGGCGGTGCTCATCTCCGTTTCAAAGCCGAAGAGCCAGCGCTGTCCAAAGACGTCTCCGTGGTCATGTGGCCGGCATGACTAAACTCCGAAGGTGCACCGAACGCTGTTACTTTCTCACCAAAGGTAGTTCCTATTTTTCTATTTGCGTTTTTTACCTGCTGTCGAACTGCTAGGTTGGCAGAAGCTGGGACAAGTAACGGGAGCTCACTCTGTTACGCAGCACTAGGGATTTGAACCGTCGAACTGCCGACTTTTGTCATCTTAGCCACTGAGCCGCCACATCCCACACCTTTAATATGGGCTACACAACATCAAAATGCATTTTCCAAGGGGGGAAATAATTTACAAAGGGGAAACTGGTGGTTGTGGCTGTGATATCGTGCATGGAAACCCTCTCACTCTAACTTGACCTTTGACAAAGAATTCAGAAGAGGAAATCAAAGGAATTTTCAAGATAAAGAATTGGTTGAGGACGCTGGAAGAATGGAGTAATTCAAATATTTTTGAACCAGGTTCATTCCCCACCACCACCACCACTAATACTACCTCCTTTGGTCTACTAATGACTTTAAATGATCTACTCGAGAGTTAAAATGGACACCGAACATCAAAAATGTCATCAAAAAAGCACAACGAAGAATGTTCTTTCTGGGCCAACTCAGAAAGCTCAAATTGCTCAAAGAGCTGCTGATTCTGTTCTACAGAGGAACCATTGAGTCTGTCATCTGCACCTCCATAACTGTCTGGTTTGCCTCTGCAACCCAACAAGACAGACATGGACTTCAGAGGAGAATCAGAACTGCAGAAAAAACAATTACTACCAACCTGCCTTCCATAGAGGACCTGTACACTGCATGAGTCAAAAAGAGGGCCGTGAAAATATCTACAGACCCCTCACATCCTGGACATAAATTGTTTCACCTCCTACCCTCAAAAGGACGCTATAGGGCACTGCGCAACAGAACAACAAGTCACAAGGACAGCTTTCAACTGAATGCCATCACTCTGCTTAACAACAAATTCCCACAACACTGTCAATAATTTACTAAGGTTGTATCACTATTGTTCTTCTCTTCCTTCCTAGTATCTATCTCTCACCACTTATGACTATAACCATTTTGCTTGTATTTTTCAATTTATATTGTTTTTATTTGTTTCCTAGTACAATTTGATAGCTTATTAGTAACTTTGATTATCACTAAGTGTTGCATTTTTTTAATTCTTGATGAAGGTATTTTATTCTCCTTATGTACACTGAGAGCATATGCACCAGAGACAAATTCCTTGTGTGTCCAAATCACACTTTGGCCGATAAAGAATTCTATTCTAGTCTAGTCTATTCTATTCTTCATTCCAATATTCTATTCTATTCCATTCCATTCTATTTTAAAAGGAGATAGCCATTATCATTGATCTATTTGTCTGGTATTATTAAGAAGGGAACTTCTATTTTCATGTCTTCCAAACCAGGAAAAAAAAAATCTTTCCTAAATGATTATTTCTTGGAAGGTTTGATGACAGGTGATTAAATTGTCCCTCTTCTTTGATTTGATAAGGCTTGGTGCAGTGGTCCAACCGATGGCCCTGTAATAACAATTGTGTCTTTCGGTGGCTGTCTCTCTCAAAACCATTTCTCTGTAATTGGTTGGGTTTCCACTGTGCCTCGGTCTGTGTCCTTTTGCAATATCACCTTCTCTTGACAAATCATTTTGTTGACAACACACTGTCCCTCATGTTCTACTTTCAGTCGCTGCCTGGTTCAGCTTCTGCCTTCTCTCATCTTTGCACAAAAGACAGATTTTTTTTTCCTCAGCCAAGGAGAGAGTGCAAGTTGAGATTAAACGCTGTCTTGAAATTTATGGACGAGAGTCTCAAGGGACTTCGGCGAATTAAAAGAGTCCAAAGTTGTTTGTTTTAGGGAATGCTGATGAGATGGTAAAAAAAGGATGCATTCCAAATTCTAAAAGGGTAGAGAGAGTGTAAGCAGAAGCAGGGCGAGATCTCGAGGGAAGTAAAATGGATAAAAACTTCCAAACACTCTCAGATGAACCGTGGATACATCAAAAGGAATTAAGAATGGCTTCCTAATTCATGGGGCCATAGCTGGTGCTATCAATGTGTTGCTTAAAAGTTAAAATTATTTGTCTCTTTCATTGCTGGGAAAAAACTCATTCTGCCCATGGATGTTTTTAATGGTTGGTCAAACAGGATATTGTTTGGTTGTTGCTGTTCTTGTTGTTTTTCAAATCTGGATCTTAAGATTGTTCCAGAATCCAGAGTGAGATAGATAGATGGATGGATGGATGGATGGATGGATGGATGGATGGATGGATGGATGGATGGATGGATGGATAGATAGATAGATAGATAGATAGATAGATAGATAGATAGATAGATAGATAGATAGATAGATAGATAGATAGATAGATAGATAGATAGATAGATAGATAGATAGATAGATAGATAGATAGATAGATAGATAGATAGATAGATAGATATGGATGATGGATGGATGGATGGATGGATGGATGGATGGATGGATGGATGGATGGATGGATGGATAGATAGATAGATAGATAGATAGATAGATAGATAGATAGATAGATAGATAGATAGATAGATAGATAGATAGATAGATAGATAGATAGATAGATAGATAGATAGATAGATAGATAGATATGGATGATGGATGGATGGATGGATGGATGGATGGATGGATGGATGGATGGATGGATAGATAGATAGATAGATAGATAGATAGATAGATAGATAGATAGATAGATAGATAGATAGATAGATAGATAGATAGATAGATAGATAGATAGATATGGATGATGGATGGATAGATAGATAGATAGATAGATAGATAGATAGATAGATAGATAGATAGATAGATAGATAGATAGATAGATAGATAGACAGACGTGTGTGTGTGTATAAACATATATGTCTATGTGTTATCTTTAAAAACAAAATTTCTGAGAGGTTTTTTTAGAGTAAGTTGCGAAACTGCACAACTCCTCTTTATATAGGTCAATTGCTCAATACTGACACGTGGTTTTCTACTAGTAAGGAATATAAACATTTTTAAAATTAGAAGTTAATGGATATTTTCTGACTGCAAAGAGCCATAAGAGTGAAAAGCTCCTTCCTTCCTTCTTTCCTTCCTTTTCCTTCTCTTTCCTTCTTTCCACCCTTCCTTTTTTCCTTTTCCTTCTCTTTCTTTCCTTCCTTCTTTCCTTCCTTCTCCTTCTCCTTCTCCTTCTTTCTGTCCTTCCTTCCTTCCTTCCTTCTTCTTTTTCTCATCAAGGTTCCAAACTGTGCAACATGAGAAAATGTGAAAACGTGCTTGAAAGGTAAATCAGGCTATAAGCTATAACCAATCAGGAAAAATGCCATCCTATAGTGAAGGCATCTTAGATATCTGTGCAAAAGATGTTGAAGAGTCCTTACCTAGATAGATGAAAAGATTAAGTGTGTGACTCCTTGGCCCTCGTGAGCTCCGTTTTCAGCTACGATGGCCACCTGCAACTGTCTGTCACTGAAAATGGAGCTTGGGAAGGCCTCACGCAGCTCCTCCCAAGCTCCATTTTTGCTGACAGAGGCACCATGGGCCGGTCCTTTACTGTTTCAGATCTAAGCACCCTGTGGGCCAGGTCTAGCACCTGGGCCTTCAGTTTGACACCCCTGATCTGTAGAAATTAAAGACCTTCCTCAATGCCCACACGATGGTACAACTCTTCCATAATACCCCAAAATATTGAAGACTGTCCTATAGATAGAATTTCCTCTGTTATCAATGCATCATCCGTGTTTTCTTTCATCAAACTGTGGATTAACAAAAGCTGCTCTTGAACCTCGGAAAAAGTAGTTGAAAAGTCATCAAATACACTTTTGGTTCAGTTTGACTTAGTCTTAGTTAATTTAATAAGGGAGTGTCGTATCCAATCAAACTTCATCTGAGTCACGCTTGGTTTTCTTAAAAGATAGGGATGCGGTGGCTCAGTGGCTAAAGCGCTGAGCTTGTCGATCAGAAGGTCGGCAGTTCAAATCCCTAGCACTGCATAATGGGATAATCTCATGTGACTTGTCCAAGCTTCTGCCAACCTAGCAGTTCAAAAGCACGTAAAAATACAAGTAGCAAAATAGGGACCACCTTTGGTGGGAAGGTAATGGCATTCTGTGCAACTTTGGCGTTTAGTCATGCCGGCCACATGACCATGGAGATGTCTTCGGACAGCGCTGGTTCTTCGGTTTTGAAATGGAGATGAGCACCGCCCCCTAGAGTCAGAAACGACTATCACATATGTGCAAGGGGAATCTTTATCTTTGCCTTTATCTTTTTTAAACGATAAATTCATCCATTAAAAGCACCTTAAAACCATCTGTCACGGTAATGTTCCCTTTTATAAATCAGGTGATTCCTAGAAACTTAAGCCAGTGTAATGTGCCAGAATTTTAGACTTGCTATTTAATTTCTTAAACACTTTAAAACTTTATTAGAGTGGATTTTTCCTATCAGAGAGCGATGCATCATTAATTTCATCTTCTTTTAGAAGATATGTCGTATCGTATCCTGTCAATGATATTTTAAAGCAATGAGCTTCTCTTCCCTGTGCAATGTGTTTGTCGCCGTTTGTAAATATTATGGGTTGGATTTAGTGCAAATTAAGCATTTCTAGGCCTCATTGATTTCAGTGGCAATTGAAAGCACATGCTTAAGTTTCCCATGCAGAAATCAATAATAGTCAACTTGGGTTGGATTGTGTCATGAAATCCAAGAAAAAACCCCAATATTTTATATTACCAAACAACTTAATTTGGGCTTATTAGATGGACTACACCAGGCTTAACATATTCAGGCAGCCCCAAGTTTTTTTTTCTTTTTTAAAAATATTTTTTTTATTTAAAGTTGTAAAAATAATAAAAGATAATAAAAGCAAAAGTCAGAAGAGAGAGAGAGAGATAGAGAACACAAAAATAGAAAGTGTAAGGAAAGAAAGAAAGAAAGGAGAGAAAGAGATTAAAGAGAAAAAAGAAATAGTTAAAGAAGTGACTTCAGATTTTCATCACAATATCTATATTCAAGCTTAATATTTCCTCCCCCTTACAAAATTGCATGCATAATTGATGCATTATCCATCAGCAAATCCATAAATTATACATTTCAGACCAGTTGTCAGCAAAAATTATGTATAGGATTTCCAAAACTTTATCAAATTGTATTTTTTTTAACCCTGGTCAAACAAACCAGCCTTAAAAACCTTGCACTTGCTTCTAAACATTTTTTGATCTATTCTATTTTAATATTTTAATCTTCCTTGGTTTCCCCCCCTGTCTCTGAAGTTGCTTCAAGGTTTTAGCAATCTTATTTTCTACATCCATCATTATTTTGGCTTGTCATTTATATTTCTAATTCAATTTCCATCTCTTTCTTCTAATCCACAATTTCTTTCTATTATAGTAAATCTGCACTTCTAGATGAATAATTGTGAATTAACGCATCTCTGCTTGAGTGTAGAAAGTGATGATGGCAAAGACCAAAGGGCCCCTGAGTAGACAGGGCCCCACAATATCTCTCAATAAGGAGAGGGTAGGAAATCATCGTCTTGTGTGTAAATGGCAGCCCCTCGTGAAGTGATCACAGGACAGTAGCTTCCCTTGGGTTTGAGTGCCAGGAGATGTAGTGAATCATCAAACTCTCATTTGTGATGGAGAAGCCTTTTAAATACACTGAATTTGCTAACATCACTTCCTAACCCCTTTTAGAAATTACCTATTTAACTACATTAAGAATATTAGAGATGCTCAAAATGGCAAGTTTGAAAAGCTACTTGGTAAGTTTATCTTTGTCCTTGAACAAAAGAAAAATCAACTACAAACTTAATCACTAAGAAATAGAAACAAATGGCCAAAGCTAAAGAAGAATTTAATTTAACAAGGATAAACAGATTAAGGATCCACAAATAAATTGCTAAAAGATTTTAGAGGGAGGGATTAAATTTATAAATGACGCCTTCATGGTCATATCATTTTGTCTAGACTTCAGCTTTTATAATGTCAGAAATTAGACCTGAAAGGAAACTAAAAACTTTAGGCAGGGGTGGGTAGGGGTGGGAATCGGTCTTTGAATTGGATTTTACAAACTGATAGATAAGAATGTGAAATATAAATAAATAAAGTTGCCAAGAAAATGCCTTTGAAAGGCCTATAGGATGAAGAGTTTAACCAAGCCCATGCAGATTTATGCATAAAATTCAAGTCAAAATTCATGAATTCATCACTGGCTTCAATTGGCTTTAAGCAAAAAAAAACAAAAAACCCACATTGTGTCACTAAGCATTAAATTTCTTTTAGCACAGCCTTTAGAGATAGCATATAATCTGTCACATCTTTGTCACAACTGATGAGATCTACAGTGCCGTGTTTTTAACTTTGAACAAAGTTTCTGCATTATGGAATAAAACACTTTCCTAATTACTGAATAGTTTCATGAAAGGAATAAGGTGCAATTATCTAAAACAGTATCCTAGTTCTTAGTGTGAGTAACAATGAATTTTTAGGTTAAAGGAGAGGTATATATAACAATGAGTGAATGGTGCAGTGGTCTAGAGCAGGGGTAAAATCCACTTAGCTTTGCTACTGGTTCGGTAGCAATGTGAGAGCATGCACAGAGTGTCAAAAGGGTAAGATAAGTGAACAGCGAGGAGGGGAATCTGCTGTGCTGCATGATTTATATTAATATAAATGATGTGTCACAGCTGATCATCGGTTTCATTTATTTTACTACCGGTTCAGGCAAACCAGTAGCATTTTTACTACCGGTTCTGGCGAACCAGCCCAAACTGGTAGCATTCCACCCCTGGCCTAGAGGTGAATTGCTCATCTCCCATTTGGAAGTTTGAGAGTTCAATTCTAGGCAGTGGCAGGTGTTTCTCTATCAAGACACAACGAGAAAATATCTGCACAGAACTCTGCATAGGTGTCAGGAAGGACATCCGGCCAGTAAACGCTCAGCTCCATCTAGGTCCCTAGACTCCATCCCGTTCATCTGTTGTGGCAAAGAAGGCTGTAGCTCTAGAACAATGTATAGATGGATTACAGGTATTGTACATTTATTCATCTATTCTTATATAAAGACGTTAATGAATCCAGCTGAATCGGTTATCTGTGTGTGCTTTCTGGATCTGAATTTATGCAACAACTCTGACAGAAATTAGTTTTTTCCCCAGTACCATTGCAACATATTATAAATACTGATGTCAAGGCAGGAGAGCAAACACAAGCAGTTAGTTTCATTTCAGCAGACAAGCCCAAACAAACTGCTTGTTTACTTTTCAGAGCAGCAGACTGCTTAAGTTTCTGTTTCAATTCTCTGCACGGACTCAGATCTGTTTAAGCTCCCATTGGCTGACTAATTTGCTATACCTATTCATTGGCTGACCTTGTTCCCATGTCTCTCCCAGCCATAAATATTTTAACAATTTCCATACAGGTTTTAATTCGTATTTTATTGGAAGACTATGCTATTCTATTTCCATGAAACCTATTCCAATTTTAGTACCCATAGAATCCACAATGACAACATGTTAGAAAATGAACAATACCATATGTCCGGAACTAAGTATATAAAATCAATATGTAAGCCTAATACCAAAGTACAAAGATTATATGGTAGCTTATCTACACAGTAAATTGCCACTTTATAAAGCCCAATTCCATTCATAACCGTTTCTCTTTAAAACTTCTGAGTATTGGTTATTTCTTAAAATATCAAAGAAACTGCATGGCACTAATCCAAATTGCATATTTGTCTTTTAATGCAGTTTAACCACAGATCAAAAGAGTATTTGAGCAATATTTTACAGGGGCAGGGGGAAGGGAGAGTGATAGGTTTTAAAACAATTGAAGAATGCTAAGCTTCTGGCATTTGTAATGAACTCTGATATATTCTATAGGAATATTTTGTTCTGAGCAGAACGTAACACATGCTATTATTAGTAATGCAGAAATCTGAGATTACATTAGTATGACAGCTCTGCTATCTTACAATCAGTAAACAACTTCATACAATATTTTAAGATTAACTGAGCTTTAAATTGGCCAACAGAAATTGACATGTTTGTTGCCTGAAGCTATGGAGAGAAAATCCCACAAATACATTCTAAAATAATGCAGTAGATTTCTAAGGATGAAACTCTAGGCAGCCGATTGATAGATGCAGTTCTGACCTTCAAAGTGAATCAATTAATGTCTATCAGATATGCAAAAAACCAATCAGAAAATCCATGTTCTAGATAACAAGATGAAGAGAGAAAAAAACCAAATAAAAATGCAGACAATTTCAGCATTATATTTATTTGTTAAGAGTATTTGTAATCTACCCAAACAATGCAGACACTGGACAGTGAATAATTTCTAGACCGGAGAGGGGGCGGTCTAGAAATAATAAATTTCATTTCATTTCATTTTCATTTCATTTCAATTTCATAATGTAGTCCAAATTATGTGTATTTTCCATTTATTGACTGTTTCTAATTCTTTAAGCCCTGCCCATTTCTCTAGTGGTATTTCCACAATGTTCTCTCTCTCTCTCTCTCTCTCTCTGTATGTCTCTATTTTCTTTTTCTGTCTCTCTTTTTCTGTCTTTCTCTCTCTGCCTCTCTGTGTGTTTGTGTGTGTGCATGCGTGTATCTATCTCTTTTTCTCTCTCTCTTTCTGTCTCTCTCTTTCTTTCTTTTTATCTCTGCCTCTGGGGGGTGTATGACTTTTTTTTCTCACTCTCTCTCTCTCTCTCTCTCATTTTCTCTCTCTCTCTCTCTCTCTCTCTCTCTCTCTCTCTCTTTCTGTCTTGCTCTCTGTGTCTGTCTGTATGTGTGTGTGTCTCTCTCTCTCTGTGTGTCTGTCTCTCTCTTTGTTTTTCTTTCTCTCTGTCTCCCTCTCTCTGTGTATGTGTCTCTGTCTCTCTGTCTCTGTCTCTCTCTCTCTCTTGCAGCTACTCTTTCAACTAAGCTTCCTGCTACAAAACAGCCACCATGTCATCCCATCCTGATCAATAGATACAAACCCTGCATTTCTATTCTCAAAAATCCACATTGGCTTTTTAACAATTCAGGTTTTTTTAAAAAAAAAATTGCTAACATTTGTTACAATTTGTTTCTGAGTTATTATCTTATGTAGCTCATTATATTTGGCAGAAGAAAAATTCACATTTCCCAACAAAGTAGCTACCCTGCTGAATCAATGATCTAACAAATAGCTTATTATGATCCTATTGAAAAGGAAATGCCAAAGATAAGAATTTGGAAAATCTGAGATGCCAATAATTGATGGAACAGTAAGAAACGAGCTGTCTTCTGGGTATGAACATGGGCATGTTTATAGATAATAAGTTTGTCTCCAAGGGAGCTACATTTCAGTGCTGTATTGAAGGCAATCTTTTGTCCATTTGATGCCAAATAAAGTAATTTTTAGGGTATGTTTATCAAACATTGATAAACCTTTCGTAACCTTTCGTAAAAGTTTAAGTTCATCTTACAATACAATAGCAGAGTTGGAAGGGACCTTGGAGGTCTTCTAGTCTAACCCGCTGCCTAGGCATGAAATACTGGAAATAAAGATTTCCAGTGTTGGCGCATTCACAACTTCTGGAGGCAACTTATGTTCCACTGATTAATTGTTCTAACTGTCAGGAAATTTCTTCTCAGTTCTAAGTTGCTTCTCTCCTTGATTAGTTTCCACCTTGATTAGTTTCCAAGTTCATCACACCCTGATCTCCATTAGGTGAATTCATTGTTAATCAGAAACTCAGATTAGTACTCAGCAACAGATCCGTATCTCATTGGACTGGATACCACTGGGCTAATCTTTTGGCCAGAATTCTTCAACCTTTAAAAAAAAAAAAACTTAATGTGGAGTTGGAGAAACAGCTTCTAATACTGATGACTATTTATTACCTCCTGTATTATACAATACAATACAATAGCAGAGTTAGAAGGGACCTTGGAGGTCTTCTAGTCCAACCCCCTTCCTAGGCAGGAAACCCTATACTATTTCGGACAAATGGCTATCCAACATCCCCTTAAAGACTTCCAGGGTTGGGGCATTCGCAACTTCTGAAGGCAACTTCTGTTCCAACGGTTAATTGTCCTAACTGTCAGGAAATTTCTCCTCAGTTCTAAGTTGCTTCTCTCCTTGATTAATTTCCACCGATTGCTTCTTGTTCTACCCTCAGGTGCTTTGGAGAATAGTTTGACTCCCTCTTCTTTGGGGCAACCCCTGAGATATTGGAAGACTTCTATCATGTCTCCCCTAGTCCTTCTTTTCATTAAACTAGACATACCCAGTTCCTGTAACCGTTCCTCATATGTTTTAGCCTCATATGTATTAGCAGAAGGACACCTTTATTTCTCTTTACCCAAAAGCAATAATGAAAGATCTTAAGCTTGTGGAAGGCAAAAAATTGTAACAGGAGCTTAGCGGCAAAATTAACTACCAAGGGGTGTCATGAGCTTCCCTGTGCTAGATATGCAGCTGGGTCAGGATGCTTTAAACTGAATTCTTAGTATTTAGACCACTAAGGAATTAGACTTAGCAGTCTAAATAAGAGGCCCTATCTCCTGGTCAGTGGACCAGTGGTGAAATGTAAAAAAAACTTTGCCACCAGTTCTCTGGGCTTGCCTTGATGCCTTGATGCCTTGATGCGCTTCAAGGTGTTGATCACCATCTTTAAAGCGCTCCATGGCACGGGACCAAGCTACCTGCGAGACCCCATCCTACCTCATACATCCCTGCTGCCGATCCGCTCCCACAGAGAGGGACTTCTCTGGGTGCCGTCCACCAGGCAATGCCAGCGGGCGACGCCCAGGGGAAGGGCCTTCTCTGTGGTGGACCCAACCCTCTGGGACGACCTTCCCCCCGACCTCAGAACAACCACGGACCTCCGCACCTTCCGCCAGAAATTAAAGACACTCCTGTTCCATCAGGCCGGTTTGGCCTAAGTTATTTACCTAGCCTTCAGTCTGTATCATAAATTGTTTTAATTGGGTTTTAAATGGATTATGTTTTAACTTTTTAAATTTTAGCACAGGGATAATCTATTTAATTTTATCTATTTATATCTATTTATATCAATTTTATCATGTACTTAAGAGCTGACCTGTTGCTACTGCGAGAGTCCCCGCTCTCGCAGGTTTGGCCCTCCACTCTAACGAGGGCCCGCCTTGATGAGGGGTTTATTAACCCGGAGAGGTGGAAGAAGCGTGGTCTAAGGGGTTTTTTAGTTGTTAGGTTATTGTCAGTTTTAGGGGGTACCAGGGAGGGGGGAGGGTATAGCTGCATAGAGATGGAGACGGAGAGAGAGGGCCAGGCCAGCAGACGACGGAGGGTGGCGGAGGGAGCCGTGAGCAGGGGGGAAACACGAGTCATCCCGTTAGAGGGCAATTCCATCCAGATGGTCGTGGGGAGACGCAGGTCCGAGGGGAGACAATCTCTATCCTCCCGGTTGAGGGCACAGAACCGTTGGTTATATACGGTGAAGTGCCACAACCCCCGCTTGCTAGGTGGTCGGGAAGTACAGAGCCAGGGCTTGAGGCTGATGTTTTGCAATGCCAGGTCCGTGGTCAACAAAGCCCCCCTCGTACATGACCTTGTGTCAGAGGAGGGGCCGGACCTGGCAGGAATAGCGGAAACCTGGTTGGGCCACGAGGGTGGACTCCCCCTCGTCGAAATGTGCCCACCAGGCTACCGTGCTTTTCATCAGCCTCGGGCCCTTGGCAGGGGCGGTGGGGTAGCGGTTATTGTAAAGGAAAGTCTTGAGCCGAGAGAGACCACTGTGCCACAGACTACCGGTTGTGAGTCCCTCTGCGTGAAGTGGGGCCTAAGGAGGCAGTTGGGCGTGCTGGTTATATACCTGGCTCCCCGCTATGTAGCAGCAGCCCTGCCCGAGCTCCTTGAGGTGATCGCTACGGTGGCAGTGGAGACCCCCAGACTTTTAGTCATGGGGGACTTTAATCTGCCATCGGTGGGCGAATCATCCAGGGTAGCTCGGGAGTTCATGGCTTCCATGACGGCCATGGACCTGACCCAACTAATTTTAGGCCCCACCCACGAGGGTGGACATACACCGGATCTTATCTTTGTCTCTGGCCAGTGGAAGAGTGATCTGGGTTTAGGGGACATAGTCATCACGCCCTTGTCATGGTCAGACCACTCACTTCTCCGGCTCGACTTTCCAACCGCCACCCCCCTCCGCGGGGAGGCGGAACCCGGGTCTCCAATTTGGTTCCGCCCCAGGCGCCTGATGGACCCGGATGGGTTCCAGACGGCGCTTGGGCCATTTCCTGTACCCCCGACCCGCGCCCCGATCGAGGACCTTGTGGTCGCATGGAATATTGCGACCACGGGAGCCTTGGATCGGGTCGCGCCCTTGCGGCGTCTCCTGCGGCCGCGAGTCACCACGGCTCCCTGGTTTACCGAGGAGCTGAGGGTGATGAAACGCCGCAAGAGATGCCTAGAGAGAAGATGGAGGAATACCCGTTCTGAATCTGACCGAACACAGGTAAGAGCCCATTTACGGACTTACATTGTGGCGCTGAGAGTGGCCAAACGTCATCATTGTGCCACCCTCATAGCATCCGCAGAAAACCGCCCTGCCGCCCTGTTTAGGGTGACCCGCTCCCTCCTTCAACAGAGGGTGCGGGAAGCCCCGCTACAGGGTAGAGCAGAGGAATTTGTGATTTTTCTGCAGGAGAAAATCGCTCAGATACAGAACGGGCTACCCTCCATTGATGGCCCAGTGAGATGCCACGAGACAGATCTTGTTTGGGAGGAGTTTGACTCCGTTACTTCCGAGGATATGGACAGGTTACGTGGGCGACTGCGAGCCACCACATGTTTATTGGACCCGTGTCCCTCCTGGCTTGTACTGGCATCCTGGGAGGTGACACGAGGCTGGCTCCAAGAGGTTATCAACGCATCCTTGAGTGAGGGTTCCTTGCCTGCCTCCCTAAAAGAGGCTATGGTGAGGCCCCTCCTCAAGAAGCCCTCTTTGGATCCAGCTCTTTTGAACAACTATCGTCCAGTCTCCAACCTTCCCTTTTTGGCGAAGGTTGTTGAGAGTGTGGTGGCACAACAGTTTCCCCGTCACCTGGAGGAAGTTGAGTATCTAGATCCGCGCCAGTCCGGCTTTCGGCCCGGGCATAGCACCGAGACGGCATTGGTCGCGTTGGTCGATGATCTCTGGAGGGCCAAGGATGGGGGTTGTTCCTCCATCCTGGTCCTATTAGACCTCTCAGCGGCTTTCGATACCATCGACCATGGTATCCTATTGCATCGGTTGGGGGGGTTGGGGGTGGGAGGCACCGTTTTACGGTGGTTCTCCTCCTACCTCTCTGGCCGATCGCAATTTGTGTTGGCAGGAGAGCAGAGGTCGACCTCGAGACCCCTCACATGTGGGGTTCCTCAGGGGTCGGTCCTCTCGCCTCTCCTGTTCAACACATACATGAAGCCGCTGGGCGAGATCATCCGTGGTTTTGGGGTAGAGTATCATCTCTACGCTGATGATACGCAGCTGTATATATCTACCCCAAACCACCCCAACGATGCCGTAGCGGTGATGTGCCAGTGCCTGGAAGCCGTACGGATCTGGATGGGAAGTAACGGACTCAGACTCAACCCGACCAAGACCGAGTGGCTGTGGTTTCCGGCTGCCCGATTCAACCAGCTAACTCCATCGCTGGCCATAGGGGGCGAACATCTTGCCCCTGTGGATGGGGCGCGCAACTTGGGTGTCCTCCTAGATGCCCGGCTGTCCATGGAAGATCAAGTGACAGCCGTGGCTAGGAGGGCGTTTTACCAGGTTCGCCTGGTTCGCCAGTTGGATCGGGACGCCCTTCGCACAGTCACTCATGCTCTCGTGACATCTCGACTGGACTATTGTAACTCTCTCTACATGGGGCTTCCCTTGAGGTGCACCCGGAGACTGCAGATGGTCCAGAACGCAGCCGCGCGGGCAATCCTGGGTACCTCTAGGTTTACCCATGTAACACCTCTCCTGCGCGAGCTGCACTGGCTGCCTGTCGTCTTCCGGGTGCGCTTCAAGGTACTAATTATCATCTTTAAAGCGCTCCATGGCTCGGGACCTAGCTATTTGCGGGATCGGATCCTGCCCCATACTTCCTCACGGCCGATTCGCTCCCACAGAGAGGGACTTCTCCGGGTGCCGTCCACTAGACTTTGTCAGCGGGCGACGCCCAGGGGAAGGGCTCTCTCTGTGGCGGGCCCTGCCCTCTGGAATGACCTTCCCCCCGACATTAGAACGACCACGGACCTCCGCTCCTTCCGTCTGAAATTAAAAACATATTTTTTCTGCTTGGCCGGTCTGGGATAGTCTCTCTCTATGGGGTTTTAGTGTATAGTGGGAATTTTAGTTTAGATTGGGTATTTTAGCACAGGTACTATTTAATTTGTTTTTAAGATGTTCTTGATTGTATATTTATGGTTTTTAGTTTCCCTGTGCACCGCTCCGAGTCCCTATGGGGAGAGGAGCGGTCAAGAAATTAAACTATTATTATTATTATTATTATTATTATTATTATTGATATTAATTATTTATATTTTATATTGTGTGTTTTAACTTCCTGTGCACCGCCCCGGGTCCCTTCGGGTAGAGGGTGCGGTTATATAAATTTGACTATAAATAAAATAAAAATAAATAAATAAAAATTTAAGAAGTGGGGGGGGGGAGGTTTAGGGAAAAAAGGTGCCAGGCGATCATGGGAATGTTTCCCCCACCACCACTTTTTAAAGCATTTTTTTCCTGCCTGTTTGGGCCAATAGGCAGGGAAAAAATGCTTCAAAAAAGTGGGGGGGATCTTGTTGACATTTCTTGTCCTTTCTTCATATTTAATTCAAGCTATATTTTCGCTTTCCTTTTTACTTTCGTAATGAGCCTCTTTTTAACCTTCAGCTAACAAAGGCTTGTCATCTGCACACCTCAAACTGTTGATATTTTTTATTCTAAGCTGTTATTTCTTTCCATAATTAAAAACTTTGGGGGCAGGAGGGGGCAACCCATCTATCACTGTCTTTCCTCCTTTCCTATTCAGTTTTTAATCTTAGCTTGCTGTACAGTGAGAAGTTTCCCCAGAAGATTAACCCAGTGTTCTGCCACACCCATTAACTTTTATGGGTTCCACATACTGACGCGATCCCCATGGTCTTAAACAGAGCTAATCACTATAGCCAAGATAAACTTTCTTGTATTTTTCCGGCTCTCTCCATGATCCGTTTTATGTAAGATATTTGATCTCACCTCCATCTGCCTGTTAGTTTGGCATCACTTCCCTTTGCTCAAGGTTCATTTGGCTCAAAGAACCTGTGTCTGACTACCTTTCTAAAATTATCTTTTTTTTCTTTTATAGTAAACGTTAAAAGGAACTTACCTTGTGACTTCTGAATCTTACCCATACAACATGGCCACCCACACAACATGAAAACGCATTTATTCCAACAAGCCGGCCTAGGATAAACACCCGATCTGGACTATTTAGTTATAAATTTTAATTAGAGAATTTTAAAATGTTTTAGCACGGGGTAATTTAATTTAATTGGATTTTAATAATTGATCTATTTAGGTACGTTGTGTTTTAATTTACCTGTGCGCCGCCCTGGGTCCTTTTGTAGGAGAAGGGCGGGGTATAAATTTAATAAAGTAAAATAAATAAATGAGAGAAAGAAAGAAAAAATTCACATTGAACAATAAGGCCAGCATATGTCTCAAATTCTATTCTATTCTATTCTATTCTATTCCATTCCATTCCAATCCATTCCATTCTATTCTATTCCATTCCATTCTTTCCTGTTCTCTATTCTATTCTATTCCATTCCATTCCATTCCTTTCTTTTCTATTCTATTCTATTCTATTCTATTCCACTCTATTCCATTCCATTCTTTTTTCGTTGTTCTGTATTCTATTCTATTCTATTCTACTCTAATCTACTCTATTCTATTCTACTCTATGCTACGCCTTGCCATGCCATTGTTCTATTCCATTCCATGTGTTCGTGACTGAATAAAACAGATTTGTTCTGTCCAGAATTGAATATAAATTTACTGCATTAACACTTTAGTACATGAAGTGGAACATGCTTAAATTTTGTGTTTTAGTCTTCTGTAATGCAGTACAGTTCATATGGGAAAATCATTGCAAAAATACTTTTTGCGAGAAGAAAATACTACAAATCTGAATGGATTGATAAATGAAATCTACTGCATGTACCAAAAAAAAATCCATGCATTAGGAAAAGTATACAGGGAAATGTGATCTTTTTAATGCACCTTTTAAATTGCAAGCTAAATAAAAATGAACAATATTTCTCCTTTTATAAACAATACCCGAGGATCAAATCAATGAAGGATTTGTGAAGCTGCAACAAAGAAGTAGTAAGTGCTTTGTTCGGGAATCCTTCGCTCTTTCTAAAAAAATATAACGCTCTTTTACTTCTCCATCTTTAAGGGAAAGCAATTGTGTCTCTCTAAGTGTTATGCTTCCTATCTATATATTCTGTTATTTTAATTGCCAGAGATTCCGGGCCTTTTCCACACAACTTTCTTATTCAGCTAAATAAAAGCTTTCTTGGTTGACTGAGGAATTGAGGTGGTTTTATTCTATACTGAACTCCAGTGTGGCAACGACAGCTTTAAATTATTTCTTTACAGTGACTTATTATAAAGTTATTTCCTTCAACAAGCCTGCGGATAAGGGAGTTTATCCGCAAAACCTTTCAAATGAGACCAGGTGAGAAGCAATCTCAAAGCTCCCACAAGCCTACGGGAGTGAAGAGAGAGATTCTGACTGCTTGGGCCATTATTTATTTCTGCCCTTCTGGACCAAATGTTATGGCCCTTTTAAAACCGAAAAGCTGGGAAATCTCAAAAGTGCTCAGCACTTAAAACAATTAATCTGTGTACAGGCAATCCTTGACTTACTGTATGACCAGTGGTGGGATGCAACCGGTTTAACAACCAGTTCGGTGAGTGTGCACATGCACACTTTGCACACGTGCATGTCAGGCCTGCAGCCCTCTTTTCTTTTGGATCTTTGACCTGCCACACTTTCCGTTATTCTACTATGCATTTTTTCTATTGTGGGAAAATGAGAGGGGGGATTGTAAGGAGTGAGATGCTATGTAGCCATAACAAAATTCTTTCTAGAAATCCAAGGTCATCCTTTGTCTTTGCACCTCTGCACCTGACCGGAACTGGATGGGTGTAATTGCCAGCATGGCAGTGGAAGATTGGACCATGGGATGGACCATGGGAAGGAGAAGAAAAATGGTTGCTTCATAAGTGACCATTTAGACTGGACTTGACTGGGCTGGGCTGGGCTGGGCTGGGCTGGACTGGACTGGACTGGACTGGACTGGACTAGAATAGAATAGAATAGAATAGAATAGAATAGAATAGAATAGAATAGAATAGAATAACAGAGTTGGAAGGGACCTTGGAGGTCTTCTGGTCTAACCCCGCTTAGGCAGGAAACCGTATATCATTTCAGACAAATGGCTGTCCAATCTCTTCTTTAAAACTTCCAGTATTGGAGCATTTATAACTTCTGGAGGCAAGTTGTTCCACTGATTAATTGTTCTCATTGTCAGGAAATGTCTTCTTAGTTCCAGGTTGCTTCTCTCCTTGATTAGTTTTCACCCATTTCTTCTTGTCTTGCCCTCAGGTGTTTTGGAGAATAGCTTGACTCCGTCTTCTTTGTGGAAGCCCCTGAGGTATCAGAACACTGCTATCATGTCACCTCCTGGTCCTTCTTTTCATCAAACTAGACATACCCAGTTCCAGCAACCGTCCTTCACATGTTAAAACCTCCAGTCCCCATATCATCTTGGCTGCTTTTGTCTGCACTCTTTCTAGAGACTCGACATCATTTTTAGCTTGTGGCGACCAAAACTGGATGCAAATTTAAACTTAATTTACCCTGATAAATTTCCCAAGTACAGCTAAAGCATCATCTGTCAACCAGCCTTAAAGAGTAGCTGTGCTCTGCCCTTATTTATTTAAAAAGGCATTTAATTGCCACTGGTATTGAGTTAGATGGTTACGCCAGCTTGCGGTAAATTATAGTTCAAAGCCATTCTAGCAATTGCTTTGACTTTTATCCACTGAATTATTGTACTACAGTAGTAGATTGTATCTTTAAAGATTTAGGATAGATCTTGCCAGATATGTAACGCATGCTTAACCTTTACTTAATTCATTGCTATTTTTTTCCTAGCTAAATGAGGAGAGGTTTATGCTGTAAATGTCACTTACATTGTAGGAAATTCCCTTGCAAAGGCTGAGCACTTATAGTTTACAAAACATTGGATGCAGTTCAAGGAAACATCAACATAGCACTCCTTAAAATGTAGGTCAATACTGGCCCTTTCTTAGGCCAACAAGCAGTAACTTCGATATTGATTCCATAGCAAATAATATTATATATACACAATTCAAATAAGACACAGTTTTACAGTGAACACGCTCTCACATTTGCAAACTGGTAGGGGAATACCACCTCTGAATGCAAACTATGTTCATTCCTCTTCTGTATGACAGAAGATTGCTCTCTGATTACCCTTCATTCTTCTCTTCTGTAAGCTAAATGTCAGAAATATCTAAAAGTAGCCAAAACAAAATAATTTCCCCTGAGAACCAAGGACATTTCCCACAGGTGGCTGAAGAGAGGAGGAGTGACGTTTCCAAGCAACCGGACAGTGCCTTGATTGGACCATATGACTGATTGTTTGGGAAAAGGGGGGAAATTTTTACTTTTTAGAGTCGGTTTTGACCAGTTTGTGCCAATATGATATATCCAATAAACTTGTTCTTTGAGGAACCTGCTTGCCTCGGAATTCTGTTTGCTGTGGGTATATTACTTGGAACCCAGACACTAAATATACTCAGAGCTTTTAATCATTCCTTGGTTTTCAGAGCCTTTGTCATTTTGATAGCTCTCTTGAACATGCCCTGTGAATACAGTGCTCTAAATGACCAGGGTAGGGTACAAGTGAAAGCTGTAATCTGGACCATACATCATTGTCAATTCCCCCTTCCCCAAGATACCAGTGCCCTTTTTACCAGCTGCACTACAATGTTTGCTTATGTTTTACCAGAATACGCATCACAATTGGGGCAGCAGCAATATCAATAGGAAGAGAGGGGGTTAGGCTTTTCTCCCCACTCAAGTATAGACTATGTGGAACGGATATAATCGCATTCCAATTTTTCAGGACACATTAATGCAAAAACAAAAACCCCAAAACCCTCCATACAGATCTTAAACGTCAATTTCAAATTTGAAGTTAGTCTTTAGAGCGTCCAACCCTTAAAAACAATACTACATTTTGCAGAGGACTTTAAGGTAATTCTTCATGATAACTTTACTGATCAAGCTTTCACAGTGGCTAAATTGGAACACAAAACCCCTTCCCTTTTCCAGTTACACAGAACTACTCCCAAAGGGATACCGTATTTTTCAGAGTATAAGACGCACCTTTTCCCACCCTAAAAGAGCGCAGAAATGTTGGTGCATCTTATACACCGAATACAGCCATTTTTGGCTCCCAAAACCCTACTCCTGCATCCCATTTTTGTGAAAAACAGACCATTTTTGCAAAAACAGAAGCGTTTTTGCCTTTCCCCAACCCCCAGCAGCCTCTGCAGGCCCCAGCAGGGCTGTGGGAAGGCAAAAATGTCCCTGTTTTTGCAAAAATGGCCCATTTTCCACCCATTTTTCACAAAAACAGTGGCCTTTTTGCCTTCCCCCAGCTCTGCTGAAACCTGCAGAGTATTCCTGGGGGCTGGGGAGGACAAAAAAAATCTTTTTTCTTACTTATCTCTTCAAAATCTTGGTACACCTTATACACCAGTGCATCTAATATCTCAGGGATTGCCACAAAGAAGAGGGCGTAAGCTATTCTCCAAATACCTGAGGGTAGAACAAGAAGCAATGGGTGGAAACTAATCAAGGAGAGAAGCAACTTATAACTGAGGAGAAATTTCCTGACAGTTAAAACAATTAATCAGTGGAACAGCTTGCCTCCAAAAGTTGTGAATGTCCCAACACTGCATGTGTTCAAGAAGATGTTGGATAGCCATTTGTCTGAAATGGTATAGGGCTTCCTGCCTAGGCAGGGAGATGGACTAGATGACCTCCAAGGTCCCTTCCAACTCTGCTATTGTATGTATATTGTACCATGAGTTATGCAGAGTGTATAGGTCAGTGTATATTCTCCTCTTGCTAGAGAGATTGCCGGGGCGGGCAGACAATTTTTTATGTAGGCTTTCTCCTCCAGGACTCAAACCCATCTACCACGTATGCAGTGGCAAAAGTCTGTGTTGCTGCAATGTGCACAAGAAAAAAAACATTGTTTACAGAATTATAGCTGTCAACTTGTGCCAATTTTGGGAAGATATCTCTAACAATTTTGGGAAAATTATATTTACTCACATACTTATCGGCTCTCCACTCACGTTTTGAGAACACGCATTTTCTTAACAGGGATGTTATTATCCGCTATGAATGTCAGTACTATTTTTTTTAATATATTGTAAACAGTGATGTCTATTGCCGGTCGGTGACAGTAATCAAGTTATATTCTAAGAGATTTGATTTATCTCTGTGGCTATTGGGTTTCCTGTTTCTCAATCCCAACTGCCATGCATGGCGGGAGATGAATAAAAAAAAAGGAGCAGAATTGTTTGGGATGAGTCAGATAAAGAGAATGCGCCTTCACACTGGATTTCTGGTGAAATTGTGGATGCATCTATGTTGCTTCTGCAGCATCCGTATAGAAATAGTTTGCCACCATTTTTCGGGGGGGGGTGTTATTTTGTGTTTTTCCAGGCTATCCTACAGCCTACATTTTCTTGTTCCCGTATTTTTTTGGAGTATAAGATGCACCTTTTTCCCTCAAAAAAGAGGCTGAAAATTTGGGTGCGTCTTATACACGGAATACAGCATTTTTTTTGCCTTCTGAAACCCCGCCCCCTTCACCAAAATGGCCGTGCATAGCCTCTAGGAAGCTTTTAGAGAGCTCCTGGGGGCTGGGGAGGACAGAAATGAGCAAAAAACAGCCCATTTTTTTGCTCAATTTTACCTTCTCCCCCCAGCCTCCAGGAGCACTATAAGCTTCCTAAGGGCTAACCATGACCTTTTTTTTTAATTAAAACAAAATGGGCCATTTTCTATTCGTTTTTGGTCCCTTCCAGGGGCACTCTGCAAGCCCCCTAAAGGGTATTCATGCCGGTTTTGGGGGGGAAAGTCCATTTTCATGAAAAACGGGTCGTGTTTGAGAGGTTTGCAGAGTGCAAAACCCTT
The DNA here is from genome assembly GCA_039707465.1 of Rhabdophis nuchalis. Taxonomy (NCBI): domain Eukaryota; kingdom Metazoa; phylum Chordata; class Lepidosauria; order Squamata; family Natricidae; genus Rhabdophis; species Rhabdophis nuchalis. The sequence continues at coordinate 7,216,461 of CM077651.1, read as the reverse complement.
TTTTTTTATTTGCCTCTTCAAAGCCTTGGTGCGTCTTATACTCCAGTGTGTCTTATACTCCCAAAAATGTGATAGCTTTTCAGTCAAGGACTAACCCATCTTCAATCCAATTTGCTTGTTTCACGATTAGGCAAGATGAATTAGATGCTGCCAGCAGCAAACCAGTGCCTTAGTACCTGAGCATCAGTGAGTTAGCCAGAGAAAAGATGCTCCAGATAGCCATACATTCTGACTCCATACAGTCCCGAGCTCTGTTTTTGCTGGCAGATGGTTGCAGGAGGCCGTCGGAGCCTAAAACTGAGATCAGGGGGCTGCGCGTCACCCTCCTGGACTCTGTTTTTGCTGGCAGATGGTTGCAGGAGGCCGTCGGAGCCTAAAACTGAGCTCAGGGGGCTGCACGTCACCCTCCTGGGCTCTGTTTTTGCTGGCAGATGGTTGCAGGAGGCCGTCGGAGCCTAAAACTGAGCTCAGGGGGCTGCGCGTCACCCTCCTGGGCTCTGTTTTTGCTGGCAGATGGTTGCAGGAGGCTGTCGGAGCCTAAAACTGAGCTCAGGGGGCTGCGCGTCACCCTCCTGGGCTCTGTTTTTGCTGGCAGATGGTTGCAGGAGGCCGTCAGAGCCTAAAACTGAGCTGAGGGGGCTGCGTGTAGCCCCCCTGAGCTCTGTTTTTGCTGGCAGAGGCACCACAGACCGGTCCATCACTGTTTCCAGGGTGGCCCCATGAGCCAGATCTAATCACCCCACGGGCCAGATCTGGCCCCCAGGCCTTGAGTTTGACACCCTTGATCCAAAGGGATGTCTTACTGCTGCTTACAGAAAGAAAGCTAAGTTTAAATTGCTTGCTTTAAAAAACGAAGCCTGTGGAATTATCATGGGCAGAAGGAATAACTCTGAGGAACAAGAGGAAGTGTCGCGACTAAGATGGTGGTCAGATAAAAGAAACCTCAGTCCGGGCTAGCAGTGTAATGTGCATCTACTAAGAAGCTTTATGTGAACGCCTTAGTCGTCCAAAGTCATGACAGATGGGTTGCGGATTTTACAAGAGATCTACACACCGGATTTTGTGCTCTTTAGTAGGTCATTAAATGCCACATAAATGCGGGAAGGAAAACACAATAGATGTTTGGGGATTTAGAGAAAGCACGCGATAAAGTGAACGGGCTTGAATTATGGAAGGTTTTGGGTAAATATGGAATGGAAAGTTGAAAAGCTGAATGCTCTACCTGTGGTAATAAATGGAAATAAAGCATGGTGAAAATAGATCGGGTGCATAGCGAGCAGTAACAGGTCAATGGCCCTTTGGGGGTTTAATGTATTGCTGGATGCGGATATAAAGACTGCTTCTTGTGGTCTCGTGAAGCTAAGGGTGCTCACATACGAAGATGATACAAGGTTGATAAATAATTTGCAACAAAGGACATGACAACATCAAAGACCAAGGGACTTCATTCAGCCCGGCAAGAAAAATGACCAAGTGGGATAAGCAGCTTCTACAGAATCAATAAATTCTCTTCCGAGACCTACTTCGTGGACCATCTCCATGCAATTAGCTTGGCATCAGTACAGAATTGCTACCTTCCTAGGAATTCTCCCCACCACCACCAACTTTCTCTTCTAATTTACAGCCTGTCGTTCCCTGGAGTTCCTTATCCAAGTTGTAAAAAGGCCAGAAGTCAAGTTTGATGCTGACTTATTTATCCTCCAGAAATGTTACTACTATCCTGTAATGATAGTGGCAGCCATTTCTATTGAGACCGAAAACAGGCTGAAGAGATTACCCCAGGGATAAGCCTGATGAAAATGTATATATATTGTATATCTCTATGTCTGCGCATACACATGGACAGAGTCATATTTCAAGACAAGCACAAAGATACCTTATGCTTCGTCTCTTTCCTCCACTGGTTAAAAAGCTCTCTTTTGGGGGAAAAAATGTTATTTAGATTGGTTTTTTCATTCTCTCCTGCTTGTGGATTTTCAGTCTATATGATTACCAAAGTCATTAATCATCATCATCATTGTTTAACAATCCCATAATCCCTTTTGGGGTGGAATCTGGGCAACTGAATGGAGCTAGCAGATCAGTGGTGGGTTTCTGCAGGCTCGCACTTACTCGCGAGAGCCGGTTGGTGAAATTTAGAGAACCGGTGAGAGGGGGTTCCACCGGCGTACCTGGAAGTAAATCTGGCCTGTCGCTACCAGTGACCCAACGGGAAGGAAAGGAAAGGAAAGGAAGGAAGGAAGGAAGGAAGGAAGGAAGGAAGGAAGGAAGGAAGGAAGGAAGGAAGGAAGGAAGAAAGAAAGAAAGAAAGAAAGAAAGAAAGAATGAATGAATGAATGAATGAATGAATGAATGAATGAATGAATGAATGAATGAATTTATCATCACAATTGAGTCCAAAATTTTGGTTGCTAAGCAAGAGCGTTGTTAAATGAGTTTCACCACGTTTTAAAAGGTGGCCACTCCCACCCTGTCACATGACTGCCAAGCCACGCCCACAAAATAGGCCACACCTACAGAGTAGGTTCTAAAAAATTTGAAACCCACCACTGTAGCAGATGGTTTACTGGCCAGATGCCTTTCCTGTCGCCAATGGGGAGTTTTGTTCAGCAGATATATTCTCATTATGCCCAGAAAAAATATCTGACTCTACCTAGGATTGAACTCAAAGCCTCCTGATTGTGAGTTCCACCTCTAGGCCACCACATTACTCCTTACCAAAGTCATTAAGGAAGTGCCATGTCTTACAACACTTCGTTTAGGGACTATTCAAAGTTAGAACGGCACTGAAAAAGAAGTGATCAAAATTCACACACTTGGCAATGGACTCACCTTTATGACAGTGGCAGTCTCCCGTGCTCACACGATCCCCTTTTGCAACTTTCTGGGGAGCCAAGTCAATGGAAAAGCTAGATTCACATAACAACAATTCAACTAATTTTGAAGTTGGCTGAAATGGCATAAATAATAATAATAATAATAATAATAATAATAATAATAATAATAATAATAATAATAATAATAATAATAATAATAATAATAATAATAATAATAATAATAATAATAATAATAATAATAATAATAATAATAATAATAATAATTTTAATTTATAACCCGCTCTCTCTCCCCGAAGGGACTCGAGGCGGGGCACAGGGAATTAAAAATACTAATAAAAACCACAAACAGAATACAATGTTAAAACGAATTAAACTAACCCTGCGCTAAAATCCCATATAAAAACTAAAACTAAGCCCTAAAAACCCCTAAAAACAGTTTGATTACCCCAGGCCGGCCAAGCAGAAGAAATGAGTTTTTAATTTTTGACGGAAGGAGCGGAGGTCCGTGGTTGTTCTGATTTCAGGGGGAAGGTCGTTCCAGAGGGTCGGGCCCGCCACAGAGAAGGCCCTTCCCCTAGGCGTCGCCCGCTGGCATAGCCTAGTGGACGGCACCCGGAGAAGTCCCTCTCTGTGGGAGCGAATCGGTCGCAGGGATGTATGGGGCAAGATGCGATCCCGCAGATAGCTAGGTCCTGTGCCATGGAGCGCTTTGAAGATGATGACCAGCACCTTGAAGCGCACCCGAAAGACGACAGGCAGCCAATGCAGCTCGCGCAGGAGCGGTGTTACATGGGAAAACCTAGAGGTTCCTATAACTGCCCACGCGGCTGCATTCTGGACAAGCTGAAGTCTTCGGGTGCACCTCAAGGGGAGCCCCATGTAGAGACTACTGACTACTGACTACTTTGATTAAAGAAAAGAACATATGCACTTTTGTTTTTATGTGGAGACTGCTTCTGAACATCTTTGTGTCAAAAAAAGAACCTTTAGGTGGCTTATAGAGTGCCCCTGGGGGGCTAGGGGGGAGCAAAATTGAGCAAATAATGGCCTGATTTCCACTCATTTCTATCCTCCTCAGCCCCCCAGGAGCAATCTGCAAGGCTCCTAAGGGCTCTGCACAGCCATTTTGGTGAAAGGGGTGGTGTTTGGGGAGGCCAATAACTGTAATCAGTGTATAAGACGCAGCCAAATTTTCAGCCTCTTTTTTGAGGGAAAAAGGTGCCTCTTATACTCCCAAAAATATGGTAGCTGATTGTCGGAAATATTGGTTCAACTGAACCAGTAGCATTTTTTTTTTATTACCGGTTCAGGTGGTCCGGTCTGCACCGATAGGATTTTATCCCTGGGGCAAACTCACTTAAGAAACGTTTCAGTTAAACGTTGGATTCAATTGTGGTTGATGGTCAGTTGATGTCTACCTGTATGCCTGCGAATTTTAATATTTAATATTGCACCATAAATATTTTAACATCCTGCTTTTACATTCCGCGGTTGCCATTGCCCTGGAGACAAAAGGTAATTGAAAAATCTCTAATCCAATTAGGTCTTCCACACCCAATTTCTTACCAAACAGTAGCCTAAATATTTATCATGGGGAAAACTCCAGGCATACATTTTTTCTTAAGAGTGTTACAAAGATTAGGCAAAAGAAAAAAGAAAAAGGAAAAGGAAAAAAATTGTCAAGATTGTTTTCTCTCTGGCAGATCACCTGGAAGGATTAATGTTGCAGCCATTTGACACAAAGATTAAATAATAAGACGCCTATTTTTCACTTCAGCAGTTGCATAACGTGCCCTCATAAATCAGAAGATGGTAGTTTTTTCCCCCCAAGAAAATATTCACGGGTGAAGAGATTCCCAAAGATTATTACAGTTACAATCTGGCATTCCAACAAAAAAAAAGGATTAGAAGATTGCCTCTATGTCTGCCCAATTTGTCTAAAAAGATATCCAACAAGAGTGCTGACACTTCTTTCTACCCTATTTTCCCCAAAATAAGACAGATTATATACCATCCCAAGGAAACATAAACTGAAATCTGAAAGAGACCCCTACAACAATAGAAAAGAGAGAGAGAGAGACAGAGAGAGAGAGAGAGAGAGAGAGAGAGAGACAGAGACAGAGACAGAGAGAGACAGAGAGAGAGAGAGAGAGAGAGAGAGAGAGAGAGAGAGAGAGAGAGAGAGAGAGAGAGAGAGAGAGAGAGAGAGAGAGAGAGAGAGAGAGAGAGAGAGAGAGAATGAAAGGAAGATGGGGAAAAGAAGAAAGAGGCAAGGAGAGAAGGGTGGAAGGGGAAGAGGAAAAGTAGGAGTAGGAGAAAGGGAAGGGAAGAAAGAAGGGGAAGGGACTGGAGGCTAAAATATATGAAGAACGGTTGCAGGAACTGGGTATGTCTAGTTTTAATGAAAAGAAGGACCAGGGGAGACATGATAGCAGTCTTCCGATATCTCAGAGGGTGCCACAGAGAAGAGGGAGCCAAACTATTCTCCAAGGCACCTGAGGGCAGGACAAGAAGCAATGGGTGGAAACTAATCAAGGAGAGAAGCAACTTAGAACTAAGGAGAAATTTCCTGACAGTCAGAACAATTAACCTCTGGAACAGCTTGCCTCCAGAAGTTGTGAATGCCCCAACCCTGGAAGTCTTCAAGAAGATGTTAGATAACCATTTGTCTGAAATGGTATAAGGTTCCTGCCCACGCAGGGGGTTGGACTAGAAGACCTACAAGGTCCCTTCCAACTCTGCTATTGTACTATTGTATTATTGAGAGGAGGAAGGAAGGAAGTAGAGAAGGGAGGAAGGGAGAAAAGGAAAGGGAAAATAAGGTGGTGTTACAACAGGAGAAAGGGATGGTAAATAAAGTAACCCAAACTGTACGTTATAACCTATGAAATGAAATAATAAATGTATAAGAATGATAAATCTAAAGAAGAATAACAATTATGTGAATGTATGCTTAAAGTGGTATGTAAGAGAACAATTTTTTTTTAAAAAATCTGGAAAAGAACCCCAAAAAAATCTGGCATTCCAACAAAAAAGGATTAGAAGATTGTCTCTGTGTCTGCCCAATTCATCTAAAAAAACAACTAACTATATGCGAGACCGTCTCCTACCACACACATCCCTTCGACCGATTCGCTCTCATAGAGAGGGTCCTCTCCGGGTGCCGTCAGCAGGGCAATGCCGGTTGGCATCTCCCAGGGGAAGGGCCTTCTCTGTGGTGGGCCCAGCCCTCTGGAACGACCTTCCCCCCGAACTTCGGACCATCACGGACCTCCGCCTCTTCCGCCAGCGCCTGAAAACGCACTTTTTCCATCAAGCTGGCTTAGCCTAGGGCCATGAGATCATCTAACCAGACTGGGTTTTAAATTAGCAAAAGGTTTTAATTAGTGGGATTTTATTGAATTTTAGCACGGGCTTTCTAAATTTAATCAGTTTTTATGATAACAGTATCTATAATAATAATAATAATTTTTTATTTATAACCCGCTCTCTCTCCCCGAAGGGACTCGAGGCGGGGCACAGGGAATTAAAAACAATTAAAAACCACAAACAAAGTACAATGTTAAAACGAATTAAACTAACCCTGCGCTAAAAGCCCATATAAAACTAAAACTAAACCCTAAAAACCCCTAAAAACAGTTTAATTACCCTAGGCCGGCCAAGCAGAAGAAGTTTGTTTTTAATTTTTGCCGGAAGGAGCGGAGGTCCATAGTTGTTCTAATAAAACGTCTAATTATGACGTTTTTATGTATTTATATATGTTTATATTTATTTTAAATTGCCTGTGCACCGCCCTGGGTCCCCTCGGGGAGATAGGTGCGGGGTACAAGTCTAATAAAATTGAAAATTGAAAATTGAAAAAAGTGTGCTGTCACCTCTTACTACCGTATTTCCTTTTGACCCCCAAAATAAGCCCTTGGCCTTATTTTCAGAGAGGTCGTATTAATTTTGAGGTGCAGGAGGCGGTGAGCGTGGTCACCTCATGGCTGCTGCTGTGTTGCAATATTTTCAGAGGAGGGTTTATTTTAGCGCATGCACTCAAAAGCCCGATTGGGCTTATTATCCAGGAAGGTCTTATTTTCAGGGAAACAGAGCACAGAAGCATTCAAAATGCAAACATTAATCCTAAACACACACACAACACACACACACAAATAATTATTGCCCTGCTTTCTTCTCTCTTTGATTGCAGGTACGGTCATCCTCGGCTTACGACCACAATCGAGCCCAAAATTTCTGTTGTAAAGTGAGACATTTGTTAAGCGGGTTTTGCCACATTTTACAATCTTTCTTGGCCCAGATGTTAAGCGAATCACTGCCACTGATAAGTTAACTAACCTGGTTATTAAATGAATCTGGTTACTCCATTGAAGGTCGCAAAAAGGGCATAACCTGACCGTGGGACACTGCAACCGTCATATCTATGAACCAGTTGCCAAGCATCTGTCCTGACCTAAGGTCAATGTAAAGGCTCTCCTCGCACATATGCACTAGTCGTTCCCGACTCTAGGGGGCGGTGCTCATCCCCATTTCAAAGCTGAAGAGCCAGTGCTGTCCGAAGACGTCTCCGAGGTCATGTGGCCGGCATGACTCAACGCCAAAGGCACACGGAACGCTGTTCCCTTCCCACCAAAGGTGGTCCCTATTTTTCCACTTGCATTTCTACGTGCTTTCGAACTGCTAGGTTGGCAGAAGCTGGTTATTTGGAGTGAAGACAAAAAGCTTAACTTCTTGTTTTATGCTTTTATCCTAACAGGCCAAATGGCTTAAAACCCAGTGGAATAAAACCACTGTATTCTGTTGTTTGTGCAGTTACAGTAGCTAATTGATCCTCATCTACAATTAGGCACTCTAAGTAGAGCTAATACTTAAAATGCATTCTCCATTCGATGCGCATTCATCTCACAGAGACCATCAATAAAACGGGACCGTTAAAGCTATCTTAGATAGTTAATGTCAAGGAGAAGACACTAAGAGATGTAATATTTTGTCTTCATAAAGAAGGACAGGGAAAATTCATGCTACAGGTTAAATAGGAATGGCTAACTTAGCTCTCTGGAAATAAAAGCTGGCACACAGGAAAAATGTTGACAATTATTAAAGAGTCCCTGATATTTTAATAACGTTAATAGGGTATGAATAGGCTACCTCTTGTGGGTATTAATCTCTTGCAGCTAGAGATTCACATTACTAGTGGATGACTTTTGCCTTGAGCCCAGTGGAGCAGTTATTTAGCGAGTCCCTGGCACTTGGAGAATTAAGTAGCACTTCATTCTTTAATTTCTCTGAACAATCCTTCGGCTAATTCCCCATAGTCTCCAGTCTGATTGCCATTTTCTTTTCTTTTTTTACTTCTTGTTCCTCTTCTGACTGTAGCAATTGTTGCTTCAGCTGATGTCCCTTCGATCAGCCAAATGCATATTTCTTCCCCAAAATATTCCTCACCCAGTCCTCTATAACTGGGAGAGGAGGTTATTCAATATGATTTGAAAGCAGCAACAGCTGCTGAACATGAAAATCCCAATTTTTCCTCCTTTCTAGTGATTTTAGGGGAAGAAGCTGTCAGGCTAAATATACTGACCCCGCCTTTTGTCAGAGGTCAGCCTTATCTCAAAATAAATGTCATTTAATCACTTAAAATCTTGCATGAGATTTGAAAGGGGAACGCAGGCTGCAGGAATCAATTTGAAACAATCAAAATCCATTAAGAACACTTAAGAATATATTTCGAAATTTCAACTCATCCTGGAGGGAAGAAATGATTGCAATAATAACAATGATGGCATGGAATTATTCAAACCAATAGTGGGACTAATATCATGTTAATGGAGATTAATAAGGGCAGAGCACAAAAAAAAAAAAAAAACCTCCGCTGTGGAAGTCAAATTCATTTCAAGACTCGGAGACTAAACGATGCCACTGTTTACTCCCGAGAGATTTTGGCACAATAAGTAAAAGCTTCTTATCCAAGTGGAACAAATTACCTCTCCCCACTCTAAACCATTTTCCCGGGCAATTAGCAGCAAATATTTTCTCCCACCACCCCAAAAGATCCAGAATGACTTCCAAGTGGCTATAACAGGGCTGGGAGAACTGCTACCTCCCTTGCAAGCTACTTCACAGGCAAACCTGCAGCTGACATCAATTAACTCCGATTAAAACAAATATTATACCAGCTTGGCGTGTGTCCCTTCCCTACCCGACTTCCCATGCTGCTCAGAGTCACCCCAGATGAAATTTGTGTCAGATTAATTTATATTAGGAGAACATATTGAATAAACTCTATTGGATGTAGAACAATTAACTGATAATAATGGCCAAATTATGTTTTGCCGGAAGAACACGGCAAAGGAGGCGGTGTGTGTTTGTGAGGGGAGGGAATAGTCTACTCCTCCTCAATCTGTATGAGAAGATATTTTATTTTATTTTAAATGTGGAAGGCCAGGGATGGGAAGAAATTCAACTCCCACTGTAGAGAGATGTAATGGCTCATCAGGCAGCTCCTCAAAACGTCCACCTCCCTTGATTTAATACAGCATATCCCCCCCCCCTCCTCCAATACTGTAGGAGATACAAAACAGAGAGTTTGGTGTAACTTCCATCAAAATGCAAGAGTTGAGCCTGTTAGTTTTTACTTTGGAGCACTACTAACAGTGGTGGGTTTCTGTAGGTTCGCACCTACTCGCGAGAGCCGGTTGGTGAAATTTAGAGAGCCGGTGAGAGGAGGTTCCATCAGTGGACCCGGAAGTAAGTCTGCCCCACCACTGCCGGTGACCCAACAAGAAGGAAAGGAAAGGAAAGGAAGGAAGAAAAGAAAGAAAGGAAGGAAGGAAGGAAGGAAGGAAGGAAAGAAAGAAAGAAAGAAAGAAAGAAAGAAAGAAAGAAAGAAAGAAAGAAAGAAAGAAAGAAAGAAAGAAAGAAAGAAAGAAAGAAAGAAAGAAAGAAAGAAAGAAAGAAAGAAAGAAAGAAAGAAAGAGAATGTATTATCACAATTGAGCCCAAAATTTTGGTTTTTAAGCAAGAGCGTTGTTAAATGAGTTTCACCACATTTTACAAGTTGGCCAATCCCACACAGTCACATGACTGCCAAGCCATGCCCACAAAATAGGCCACACCTACAGAGTAGGTTCTAAAAAAATTTGAAACCCACCTACTAAGGTCTTAACAATTGAAGCAGTCCTTAGGAATTAAAAGACACAATGGCTGAAGACCATCAAAGCTGACACCAGCCAGAACATAGAAGGTAAAGTAAAGGTTCCCCGTGCACATATGTGGTAGTCATTTTTTTTTTACCTCTGCACATCAAGCATGCGCCTGCCCACCCGAAGCTCAACCCTGAGCGAACCAGCAGTAAAAGAAGCCGGAACCCACCCCTGAAAATCTTGACGGGATTTTGTGTCCCACGGCTGAGTAAATCAAGTGGATTTCTTTATAGATTTAAATTGGCAGGGCAGAATGTCATATGAGATGCTTGAGAAGATACCCTGTTTCCCCGAAAATAAGACCTCCCTGGATAATAAGCCCAATCGGACTTTTGAGCGTATGTGCTAGCATAAGCTCTGCCCCAAAAAGAAGGCCTCCCCGAAAATATTGCAACACAGCAGCAGCCATGAGGTGACCATGCTCGCCGCCTCCTGCACCTCAAAAATAATAAGACCTCCCTGAAAATAAGGCCAAGTGCTTATTTCAGGGGTCAAAAAAAAAAAAAGACCCTATCTTATTTTGGGAGAAACACAGTAGATGAGGAATAGGAGGGAATATACCTGTGATGGCGAACCTATGGCACGGGTGCCAAAGGTGGCACGCAAAGCCATTTCTGAGGGCACGCGAGGCATTGCCCTGTCAGCTTCAGCGCACATGAGCGTGCTGGCCAGCTGATTTTCGGCCTTGATTTTCGTCCAGTTTTTGCCCTCCTGAAGCCTCCAGAGGGAGAAAAATGGCCCCATGGGCAACCTGGAAGTTCATTCCTGAACTTCCAGTTTGCATGTTGGGCCTTTTTTTGTTCGCCCCAGTCTTCAAAAAAGCCGTATGCACATGCGCGGGGCAGCAGGGGGTGTCACACGTGCATGCTCAGGGGATGCGGCATGGGAGGCATTAAATTATGGGTGTGGGCACATGAGCACACATCCCGGCTGGATTACTATAACGCTCTCTACATGGGGTTCCCCTTGAGGTGCACTCGAAGGCTACAGTTAGTGCAGAAGGCGGCCACGCGGGTGATTATGGGTGCCCCAAGGCAAGCCCACGTAACACCTCTCCTGCGCGAGCTGCACTGGCTGCCTGTGGCCTTTCGAGTGCGCTTCAAGGTGTTGACGACCATCTTCAAATCGCTCCATGGCTCGGGGCCTAGCTATATACAAGACCGCCTCCTGCCCCATACATCCCTTCGTCCGATCCGCTCCCACAGAGAGCGGGTGCCGTCAGCGGGGCAATGCCAGTTGGCGACGCCCAGGGGAAGGGCCTTCTCTGTGGCGGGCCCGGCCCTCTGGAACGACCTACCCCCCGACCTACGCACCACCTCGGACCGCCGCCTCTTCCGCCAACGTCTTAAGACGTATCTATTCCAACAAGCCGGCCTAGCATAGCCCCCCGTTTCTGACTGTAAATTTTATCTATAAATTTTAATTTTCAGGGTTTTTAATGGGTTTTTTAGCACGGGATTTAATTTAATATGTTTTCAATAATATATATTGTCTTTTGTTATGGTTTTTAATAATGCCTGTGTGCCGCCCTGGGTCCTAACAAGGAGAAGGGCGGGGTATAAATTTGAAAATAATAAATAATAATAAAATAATAATAACGTGTGTGTGTGTGTGTGTGTGTTTTTGGCACCTGAGGCGAAAAAGGTTCGCTCTCACTGGAATATACGATTATGCACCCCAGGAAACACAAGCTTTGAGCACTAAACAAGTAAAATGACCTGTCACGTTTAATTACAATTAGCATAGGAGTTTATCTAGTTGCATGTCCTATGAACACATCAGTAATTGTTGACCTCAACAGACGTATTGTTGGGTTGCTACTCATCTGAGCATTTAAAATGAGCCCTTAACATTATTTCTTTTTTCTCAAGGAGGGGCCTGCTTTGAAGAAAATGTAGAACACAGGGAGATATCCAGGAAGCAAATGAAAGATTACAGGGGAATCGTGCAGAATTTAGAAGGAAGCATTATACTGCTGGCCTGCGGTGCACGCCAGTTGAATTTTACATTTCATTTTAATCATAGTTGCTTCCTTGAATAGGCTGCAAAATAGCTTTGGGAAAGAAGGAGGAAAACTGTGTGCTATCTTTAAATCCATACTGATTGCGAACTGGCATTTCCAAGGGTAAATAAATCATGGAGTGCTTGTAAGGGCCTTTCTCGTGAATAGTGAAAATTCTGTTTATCCACCTCTTAAACAACGGCAGAATATAAAGGTAAAAAAGAGGGGAGGGGTGTGTGCGTGAGAGAGAGAGGGGGGGAGAGGGAGAGGGAGAGGGAGGCTGAGTGAGTGAGTGAATGAGGAAGGAAGGAAGGAAGGAAGGAAGGAAGGAAGGAAGGAAGGAAGGAAGGAAGGAAGGAAGGAAGGAAAGAAAGAAAGAGGAAAAAAGGAGGGAGGGAAGGAGGGAGGGGAGAGGGAGGGAGGGAGGAAAAAAAGAAAGAGAGAGAAAGAGAGAGAGAGAGAGAGAGAAAGAAAGAAAGAAAGAAAGAAAGAAAGAAAGAGAGGGAGGGAGGGAGGGAGGGAGGAGAGAGAGAAAGAGAAAGGAAGGAAGGAAGGAAAGGAGGGAGGGAGGGAGGAGGAAGGGAGGAGGGAGAAATAAAGGAAGGAAAAAAGGAAAGAAAGAGAAAGAGAAAGAAAGGAAAGAAGGAGGGTGGAGAGGGAGGGAGGGAGGAAAAAAGGAAGGAATGATGGAGGGAGGAAAAAAGGAAAGAGAGAAAGAGAAAGAAAGAAAGGAAGGAAGGAAGGAAGGAAGGAAGGAAGGAAGGAAGGAAGGAAGGAAGGAGAGAGGGAGGAGAGAGAGAAAGAGAGAGAAAGAGAAAGAGAAAGGAAGGAAGGAAAGAAAGAAAGAAAAGAGGGAGGGAGGGAGGGAGGGAGGGAAGAAAAAAGGAAGGAAGGAAATAAGGAAGGAAGGAAGGAAGGAAGGGGAGAAAGGAGCAAGGGAGGGAAGGAAGGAAGGAAGGAAGGAAGGAAGGAAGGAAGGAAGGAAGGAAGGAAGGAAGGAAGGAAGGAAGGAAGATAGGAAGATTCTTGATTTTGAAAATAAACTCCAAAATTTCATTTATCTAGGTGAAGGATGCGAAATAGTTTTCAAGCATAAAAGGCATCCTTATTCGACATGGGCAATATTCATTTGGGTGCGTAATAGCCAACAGAAAGCAAAATTTAGGAAGTGTGAGGGGTGGGGTTTTTCTCCTCCCTTTAGGCAATTTTCATATCAACCATAATTGAGACAAGAGTGAAAGATTGTATCTATTCACACACGCTAAACAAATATTCAGCAGGCAAAACCATCACATTAATTCTAATATTCTCTCCCCCTCTTGGTCATTAGTGATTAGTGAAGTTATAGCAGCCAGAATTTTAATGAAAAGTGGAAAGAAAAATCATTTAGATGTCCAACAGCTATATGGGAAAAGGGAGGGAGGGAGGGAGGGAGAAAGGAAGGAAGGAAGGAAGGAAGGGAAGAAGGAAGGAAGGAAGGAAGGAAGGAAGGAAGGAAGGAAGGAAGGAAGGAAGGAAGGAAGGAAGGAAGGAAGGAAGGAAGGAAGGTGTCCAAAATATTCTTTCATTTTTTTAATGGCTATTATTTCTCTTGGCTTTCCCAGATGGCTTATCACCTCTTCATTTCTGATTTTTCTCAACCCAATTTATACGTAACAGCCGCCTATAAATCCACATTTCAAATGTTTCTAGTCCCTTCAAGTGGATTTCTGTCAGAGACCAACCCTCCGCTCAGAGAGTTGATAGAAAAGATGTAGCATCTGACAAGCCTGATTTTCAATCTTAGGCTTGTGTTGTGTCTGCAGGAGACCTTCTTCATTTTGGAGAATGCTGTATGAGTTTTCTCTCTCCTTGTTTTAACTTCCGTGGTCATGGAAAATATGGTAAAATGCAATTAGGGTTCTTGAATCTTCAGAATACCATGGATAACCAAGAAGACAGAGACATGGACCGTCAAACTAATTAATCCCATGTTCTTGATTGAAAGACAAATGACCGACTTCTGGTTCCGGCTCCGGCGGCGACGGGCGAACTTAGGGTTCGCTCGCCGCTTTGTTTCTTTTCCTGCCCCCCCACGGGGGCGAGAAGCCCCTTGTTTGGGGTTTCTCCCGTAAAGCCGGCTCGACGGGGAAGCCCCCCCCCACGGCAGTGGGGAAAGCGACCCCGATCCTCGGCTTAGGCGGAAGAGGACATGCTGCGGGGGGCTTTTCCTTCGCCAAAGGTTGGCGGCACCATTTAATTCTATGCAGAGAGACGATCGGAAGAGTCGGGAGGCTTTTCGGGACCTCAGCTACGAGCGGAGAGTGAGCTATTAAAACTTTTTTTTTTGTACTGTCAGCCGGGCTGAAAGGGACAGGAGGGGGGTGTTTGTTCCCAAACCCCCCCCCCCTTGGACTAAAAGCGGCACTTGGAAATGCCTCGTTGCGAGGAATCGGAAACTTTCAATCCGGATGGTCTCTAACAAGGGAAAGTATTTTGCGGCTTGTTTGCAATTATGTCTCTAGGTCTGGCTGAAACAGTTTCTTTTTTGCTTTTTAACCGCTTTCTCCCTCGGGCTCTGAGTTTGGGTGGAAAATGGCTTCTCTTTGTCCCCGACTGACTATGACTTATGGAAAATTACCAGTGTCTCTTTGTGATTTGGACTTCCTCTAATTATTGATGAAGAATTTTTCTCTTTTGGATTTGTGTTTTCCTTTCTGGATTACCTTCGTTATTATACCTATGGAGTTGGAAAAGTGTTTCTCTACTGGTTTCTGAATTCTGCAGCTCTACAACTTTGAGAACTTTGGACTCCTGATCTGCCTCACCAGCCCCACCCTAAAAACGCCATTTTACTGGCACGGATTTTAATAGCTAAACATGGCACAAGAAGCAACGCTGGCAAGCCTTGAACAAAGAATGACTGCCCTTGAATCTGTTATACAAAATTTGGTATTAGAAATTAAGGCCCAGAGGGCAGAAAATGTCAATTTTAAAAAGGAATTACTGGACACTCGAAAACAAGTGCTTGAGAATACACAGAAGAATGAAGAATTGAAAGGGGGGCTGGAGGGGGCTAAGGGAGAGATTAAAAATGTTTCTAATGAGGTTGTGGAAATAAATGGGCATGTGACTAGGATAGATATGGAAAGGATGACATACTTTTTGAGATTTCAGAATGTTTCTGAGATGGATGGTGAATGTCTCCCTGATCTTATGAGTACAATTATTGCAGACTATTTACATAAACCAAAAGATGAGATCAGAGGGCACATTGACCTAGTCTACAGAATAAATTCTGCATATGCCAGGATGAATGAAGTACCCAGAGAGATACATGTAAAATTTGTTAGAAGGTCAACCAGAGAGGAAATCTTGAAGGCGCAAAGAGGGAGTCCTATGATTTACCAACAAAAGGAGGTTACCATCTTGAAGCAGATTTCAAGAAAGATTAGAGAAGCCAGAAGGAAATTTTCCTTCTTGTCTAAAACATTGTTTGAGCATGGGATCTGGTTCAAGTGGGTGATACCCGAAGGGATGCTGGTGTTCTGGGAAGGAGGTAGAGTGAAGATTAAAACAGTTGTTGAGGCAGAAGCCTTTCTTAAAAAACATTCCTCTGTCCTGGGAGAAGATCCAGGGGGGGCAGGGGGAGCCATGGCCCCGCCCGCTGGGGGCCCGGGGGAGAAGGAGGAAGATACAATTGCCAAGAGACTTAGATCTAAAAAATAACTTTGTCCTGGTTTCTTTTTGAGTAATATTGTATGATATTTGTAATCTGGATTTTTGTAATTGACTGACAGTATATAACTGAAAAATTTAGGAATATGTACTTGCTCCCAGCTTGTAGTGTTATGTGAAATGTTTCTTTTCTTTCTTTTTAATAATGTAACTTGAGGTACCGGAGGAGGCGACGACTTTGACGTGACCACTCTCAAAATTTCTATGTATCCCTTACCCTACCCCACAAAAAATGTAAACTCAATAAAACTTTTTCAATATAAAAAAAAAAAGAAAGACAAATGACCAACCTTATCCTATTTTGGATACATTGTGCAAAGACCATCTCTCTGGAGGTTCTAATGTTGAGAAAGATGGAAGGAAAGAGAAGAAGAGGATAATCAGAGGGAATGTGGTTAGACATTCCCTCTGAAGTGATGGGGGCACTACTGGAATGGAATGGAATGGAATGGAATCTGAAGAGACCCTGGAGGTCTTCTAGTCCAACCCCCTGCTTAGGCAGGAAACCTTACACCACTTCAGAAAAATTGATATCCAATATCTTCTTAAAAACTTCCAGTGTTGGGGCATTCACAACTTCTAGAGGCAAGTTGTTCCACTGATTAATTGTTCTCACTGTCAGGAAATTTCTCCTTAGTTCTAGGTTGCTTGTCCCCTTGATTAGTTTCCACCCATTGCTTCTTGTTCTATCCTCAGAGAATAGCTTGACTCCCTCTTCGTTGTGGCAGCCCCTGAGACATTGGAGCACTGCTTTCATGTCTTTTTTGCATTAAACCAGACATACCCAGTACCTGCAACCATTCTTCATATGTTTTAGTCTCCAGTCCCCTAATCCTCTTTGTTGCTCTTCTCTGCACTCTTTCCAGAGTCTCAACATCTTTTCTACATCGTGTAGACCAAAACTGAAGGGAGTATTCCAAGGGTGGCCTTACCAAGATATTATAAAGTGGTATTAACTCTTCACATAATCCTGACTCTATCTCTCTGTTTATGCATCTTAAAACTGTGTTGGCTTTTTTTGGCAGCTGCTGCACACAGCTGGCTCCTATTTAAATAGTTGTCCACTAGGACTCCAAGATCTCTCTCACAGTTGCTACTATAGGGAAGGTACCACATATATCAGTGATGGCGAACCTTTTTTGGCTCGTGTGCCAAAAGTGGGGGGAGCACAGGGGGGGTCGTGCATGGGCGTGCCACACCCATAATGCTATGTGCGTGACCCCCTGCTTTTGGCATGCTTTTTTCACCCTCCCCAGGCTCCAGAGGCTTTCTAGGAGCCTGGAGAGGGTGAAAACAGCCTTCCCTCCCCACCTCCAGAGGTTTCAGGAGCTTCCCTGAAGCCTCCAGAGGGTGAAAAATGGCCTCAAAAGAAGGCCTAAATCAGCTGGCCAATGCACACATGTGCGCTGGAGCTGACAGGGCAACGCCTTGCGTGCCCTAAGAAATGGTTCCGCGTGCCACCTGTGGCACCCGTGCCATAGGTTATCCATCACTGACATATACTGTAACTGTGCATTTTGTTTCTCTTGCCTAAATAAGAATAGACAATGATTTGATGGCGTGAAATCAAGATTAGGAAATTTAAAAAAGAAACTGCATTATTTTTATTTAAAAAGAGGGGATAACCAGATTTTTCTTTGGAGGTGGGGAAACATTCTTGGCTAAAGGGCAGCAATTTATGTGCGAATTATCAGATACTATTTTCATCTATTATTTATTTTCAACAATTATGATCTTTCATTTAAAGAACCTTCTGCCTAAAGTAACCGACAACAAAAAGAGATGATTAGTTCTAAACCTTCAATAGCATTTTAAACATACAGTACAATACATACATACAGGTTTCCAAGGGCATATACAAAGAGCGTAATATTCATCTTATGATGCAAAGACAGAGATTTTTTATTTTGCTTTACCACTGAAAAATATATCAAATGCTATTGACCTTTTACCATGATTCATCAGAAGGCTAAGTTTTCATCTGATGTACCTAATCGTTTTCAGTAAGGTGGCATCTGCTGAAAGTTGTCAACAAATAAACAGGTTATTAGATTACTTTTACTTTTATTACATTTCTATACCGCCCTCTCTCCCCAATGGGACTCAGGGCGGTGCAGAGGAATAATATCCCTCCGACCGATCCGCTCCCATAAAGAGGGTTTTCTCTGGGTGCCATCGGCCGGGCAGTGCTGGTTGGCGACACCCAGGGGAACGGCTTTCTCTGTGGCGGGCCCTACCCTCTGGAACGACCTGCCCCCTGAACTCCGTACCACCACCTTTTCCGCCGGCATCTGAAAACGCATTTGTTCCAACAAGCCGGCCTAGGATAATCACCCGATCTGGACTTTTTAGTATAAATTTTAATTAGAGAATTTTAAAATGTTTTAGCACAGGGTAATTTAAATTAATTGGATTTTAATAATTGATCTATTTATGTACGTTGTGTTTTAATTCGCCTGTGCGCCGCCCTGGGTCCTTTTGTAGGAGAAGGGCGGGGTATAAATTTAATAAAATAAAATAAATAAATAGATAATGAAAACAGCGATAATAAATACAGTCAAACATAGTTAAAATAGATTAAATCAATTTTGAGACCCGTGGTAAAATTCATAATTAAAACCCTGATTAAAAATCAATAATAAAAACTATGCCAGGCCGGCCACATGAAAAAAGTGTGTTTTTAATGCCCGGCGAAAGAGGCGTAGGTCCGTGAATGTACGAAGGTCGGGGGGCAGGTCATTCCAGAGGGCGGGGCCTGCCACAGAGAAGGCTTGTCTGCATCTATCAGTTGTCTCCTTTAAATTATATAGCTTCAAAGAATTGCATTCTAGTATTTGCTGGAGGGCCATACTGGGAATAAACTCCCCGTTTCTAAGAATCTCAGGCAGAAAATACCAGGGTGGGTAAATCAGAAGTAGCTACTTCTAGTTGCAATAAAAGTAGGCAGCTAATTTGGAGCCATGGGATGTACCTGTGCTGGATGAGCAGGGATATTTTCATCAGCATAACCTAAATGAAAAAGCAGAATACACTCCCAGCAAAGAGAAGCTGGAATTGATCATGATTTTTAAGGAGAAGCTAGTTTAAATTGCTGGTTTTATATCTTGTATATCTTGGTGTCCAGGGACCTGCAGCCAACTCCATCTGGAATCACAACCTACTATATACTATGTAGGGAATAACACCTCATTGTTACACATTTCCAAGAAAAATGGAGCTGAAACCAGTGTGCTAAAATACTGTGTTTCCCTGAAAATAAGACAGTGTCTTATTTTCTTTTGACCCCTGAAATAAGCCCTTGGCCTTATTTTCGCAAAGGTCTTATTATTTTTGAGGTGCAGGAGGCGGCGAGGGCGGTCACCTCATGGCTGCTGCTGTGTTGCAATATTTTCAGGAAGGGCTTATTTTTGGGGAAGGGCTTATTTGAGCGCATGCACTCAAAAGCCCGATTGGGCTTATTATCTGGGGAGGTCTTATTTTCAGGAAAACAGGGTAGTTTCCCAGTAAAAATTCAGCTAACCCCTATTTGTTGTCTTTCAGAAAAACATTAAAAATGAAATTATTTTCAACAATATTATGTATAACCAAGTGTGTGCCCTGTAACAGTTTTTACTTTTTATTTTTGCATTTTTTTTAAAAAAAAAATCTGGCTATATTGTATTTTTTATTTTTTATTTTAGTTTGGGATTTGATGATGGTTATTTTCAATCAAGCTGTGGATGTTTCTTTTCTGGGTGATGTAGCATGTCAGCTGAGTGTCACTGCATAAGTAATGGGTGTTTTCTTAACATTGGTCCAGCTGCATTGTAGAGTGTTTGCATTACACTAAGTGTTGACAGCAAAACTGCTGATATACAACACAATGAATGGTTTTGTTTATTAACCTTGGTGTTGATTTGGGCTGAGACAAACTGGTTGGCTCAAGCTCAACCAGCTGACTTCCCTCCCTAAATGAACCTGGATCTCTCCACTTCTAATCCAGCACCTTACACACTGGTGGATGGATGGATGAATAGAATAGAATTGGAAGGGACCTTGGAGGTCTTCTAGTTCAACCCCCTGCTTAGGCAGGAAACCCTACCACCACTTCAGACAAATGGTTATCCAACGTTTTCTTGAAAACTTCCAGTATTGGAGCATTCACAACTTCTGGAGGCAAGCTGTTCCACTGATTAATTGTCCTAACTGTCAGGAAATTTCTCCTTAGTTCTAAGTTGCTTCTCTCCTTGGTTAGTTTCCACCCATTGCTTCTTGACCTGCCTTCAGGTGCTTTGGAGAATAGCTTGACTCCTTCTTTGTGGCAACCCCTGAGATATTGGAAGACTGCTATCATGTCCTCCCAAGTCCTTCTTTTCATTAAACTAGACATACCCAGTTCCTGTAACCATTCTTTACATTGTTTTAGCCTCGGGTCCTCTAATCATCTTTGTTGCTCTTCTCTGCACTTTCTTAGCGCTGTTTTCAGACATATCCTTGCCTTCTTCTTCCTAGGTTGAAATGTGGGTCACATACCTGACTTCATCCCCCTGGTAGAATAGAGCTCTCTGTCTTCTGGTTTCTAGCCTTAACCACTACACTAAACTGATTCTCACATATTTATTTTGTTTTATTTCATTTATTTATTTTTCACATTTTTGAACTTCCCATTCCCTTCAGAGAAGGACTCCCAGTGGTGTGTATGTTCATTGATTAAAATATATATAAATAAAAAGTTAACTATGAGTTTGTTCAAAACCGCTAATCTCAGAAACTACTGCACCAATCGTCACCAAATTTTCACACAATGTTCCTTACAAGTGCAGCACCAATGATACGTACAGATTGTGTGGATGGCACACAATCTGTACCGGTGCCAGGTACACGCCACACAAACGTACAACTGCAGCTCTTCTGTGTGTTTCCCTCACTTGCTCACTCGCCCCCCTCCCCTTCGCGGCCCCTCCCACCCAACCGCTTTTCAGCTCACGTCACTTGCACAAGCGGTGGAGCGGCCTGCGTCATATCGACGATGGTCGCCTCCTCACCGGCCTCTCTCTCCTCCTCCGCCACCACCCCCCTCTGCCAACTCCCCCCCACAAGGCCACTGCTGAGTCAGCGGCCTCTCCTCCACCACTGCCCCCCTGCCTCCCGCCAACTCCCCCCCCACAAGGCCGCTGCCAAGTCAGTGACCCCTCTCTCTCCTCTCTCTCTAGGTAGGTAAGTAGGTAGATAGGTGGAGGGATAGAGGAAGAAATACAGTAGGTAGGTAGGTAGGTAGGTAGGTAGGTAGGTAGGTAGGTAGGTAGGTAGGTAGGTAGGTAGGTAGGTAGGTAGGTGGATAGAGAGAGAGAGAGGGAGAAATACAGTAGGTAGGTAGGTAGAGAGAGAGAGAGAGAGGGAAAATACATTAGGTAGGTAGGTAGATAGAGGGGGAGAGGGAGAAATACGGTAGGTAGGTAGGTAGGTAGGTAGGTAGGTAGGTAGGTAGGTAGGTAGGTAGGTAGGTAGAGGGATAGAGAGAGAGAAGGAAAAATACAGTCGGTAGGTAGGTAAGTAGGTAAGTAGATGGAGAGAGGGAAAATACAGTAGGTAGGTAGAGGGATTTAGATTTAGATTTATTAAATTTTTAGACCGCCCTTGTCCTTTGCAGGACTCAGGGCGGTGTACAGGCAATAATAAGAATAAATAAGATAGAGCATAAAATCCAATTAAAATGCAATTAAAATATATATTAAATGGATTGGCCTGATCTAAATCCAGTTTAAAAACCCTTACTAAAACCAATTTAAAAAACTAAAGCAATTTAAAAAACTATGGAGAGAGATGAAAGATGAAGAGAGAGGGGGGGGAGAAATACGTTAGGTAAGCAGGCAGGCAGGCAGGCAGAGTAAGAGAGGGAGGGGAGAGAGAGGGAGGGGAAACTGAGGCAGAGAAGGAAGGGGGTTGCTGAGAGAGTCTATGAGGGAAAACTTTTTCATTTAACAAAACTTGGCCACAGCAATGCCTGGCAGGTACAGCTAGTATATATATATTTTAAAACCCTGTATACAAAGGTTAAAAACAAAAGTAGAAAGAGGCCAGGATATTGGGCACTGTTAAAATTAATTGGAAGGTGAAGGAATGATTCTCATTTAAAAATAGTTTCTTCAAAAAAAAAAAAACACCTGAACACCCTGGACAGCTTCGATTCAAACTATTTTATCGAAAATAGTTAAGCAGGCTCTTTTCTCACACAGAATCTTTATTGGGAGTGTTTAAAGCTTCAGTGTTCAAAACGAAGCAGAGGAAAGGAGCATTCCTTTATTTATATAATAATGACATTTCTCCTTTTTGTCTATTTCATTGGGTTCAATTTTTTTTTAGCTTTATCCTCTGGTGCTCCCTGGACCCCCACCCCCACCCCCAATCTATAAACATTGGCTTGAGGTTAGCTTACTAGTGAGATACAAATGTGTTTGGAAAAGGTTTGCCTCTTATTAACAGCTCAAGGCAGTTTGCAGCCTTAAACGTATAATTAAAATATAATTCTCTGATAATAGGGTGTGGTTTTCTTTCTTTTCTTTCGCTTTTTCAACTCAAGCCAAAGAAATATTCGTGCAAGCCAGTTGGGTCAGCAACAATACCAGTGATCTGGCAGGTAGAAATAATAGCTTTTATTAAAGAGTAGAAATATAAAAGACGTAGTTGTGTTATTTATAGAAATCATTAAAATTCAGGCTTGTTTGGGGTGTTTTTTTTTTTTAACAAAATAATGAGTTAAGCCTGGAACCAAGAGAAGCAAATTGTGTAGTCTTGCCTCTCCATCAAAACACAGTGAATTTTCAAAGGGTTGGCATTACAGCAGGCTGATCACACTATCAGGTACACAATAGTGCTTTTTTTCTCCTTTATAAAATACTAGACAATTGCCCGGGTATTTATTTATAGGGGGGAAATGTCCATACTAAACGTAATTTCTAATATTGGATTTTTCCCCTTACCAAAGGGAACCCCCCTTGTGGAGTACTGTGAAGCCATTAACACCGCAACTCCACTGCTCTGTACAGTTTAAGCCATTTTATGGCAGTACAGTAGAAGCCATTTAAAGGCACAACAGGCTGCATCTTAATAGAACTCACACCCCAAGGGATGTTAGGGGTCTCTTACCCCCACAGTACTTTTCTCCAGAGACTACGTCACCTGTGTTCAATCACAAGTTTGATTGAAATTAACTGAGGCATTCCAGAGTTACGCTGGAACACACACACACACACACACACACACACACACACACACGACTATATACTAAGGAAGACAGCAAAATATAAATCTAAATCAAATAAAATGAGAACTTGGCTGTTCTTCAAGATGTGCATGCAAAAAATATGACCGAACGCCATTGGACAACATCATGCTCTAGGTGTCATGTTATGTTAAAGGCCATCCATACCTTTTGCTGGTCTCAGCTTGGTCTCACCCACGTAGAAAACAAGCTGAATCAAGTCCAGCAGCTCAGTCCCTGGCTCATTATTTCCTTCGCAATTGCAGTAAGACATAAATATCTTTGACCTACTTTTTCTTTCTACTAAGATATTTCTTCAAATGGCAGCATCTAGTTCATTTTGTCTGAACAGGGATGCTAAGTTGACTGGTATAACCCTGAGTCCTTCAAAAGGTTGGATGGGAAATTATCTGTGATATAAATTGACTGGAAAATCTAGCTAGCTAGCTAGCTACCACCTGTCTATCATCTATCTACCTATCTATCTATTTATCCACCCACCCACCCAACCACCCAACCACCAACCTATCTATCTATCTATCTATCTATCTATCTATCTATCATCTATCAATCATCTATCTTTCTATCATCTATCTATCATCTATCTATCTATCTATCTATCTATCTATCTATCTATCTATCATCTATCATCTATCAATCATCTATCTATCTATCTATCTATCTATCTATCTATCTATCTATCTATCTATCTATCTATCACGATGCCGTAGCGGTGATGTGCCAGTGCCTGGAAGCCGTACGGATCTGGATGGGAAGTAACGGACTCAGGCTCAACCCGACCAAGACCGAGTGGCTGTGGTTTCCGGCTGCCCGATTCAACCAGCTTACTCCATCGCTGGCCATAGGGGGCGAACATCTTGCCCCTGTGGATGGGGCGCGCAATTTGGGTGTCCTCCTGGATGCCCGGCTGTCCATGGAAGATCAAGTGACAGGCGTGGCCAGGAGGGCATTTTACCAGGTCCGCCTGGTTCGCCAATTGCGCCCCCTATTGGATCGGGACGCCCTTCGCACAGTCACTCATGCGCTCGTGACATCCCGACTGGACTATTGTAACTCTCTCTACATGGGGCTTCCCTTGAGGTGCACCCGGAGACTTCAGCTAGTCCAGAATGCAGCCGCGCGAGCAATTATGGGGACCGCAAGGTCTACCCACGTAACACCGCTCTTGCGCGAGCTGCACTGGCTACCTGTCGTCTTCCGGGTGCGCTTCAAGGTGTTAATTATCATCTTTAAAGCGCTCCATGGCTCGGGACCTAGCTATCTGCGGGATCGGATCCTGCCTCATACATCCTCACGGCCGATTCGCTCCCACAGAGAGGGACTTCTCCGGGTGCCGTCCACTAGACTTTGTCAGCGGGCGACACCCAGGGGAAGGGCTCTCTCTGTGGTGGGCCCAGCCCTCTGGAACGACCTTCCCCCCGATATTAGGATGACCACGGACCTCCGCTCCTTCCGTCTTAAATTAAAAACTCACTTTTTCTGTCTGGCCGGCCTGGGATAGTCTCCCTGTCTTGGGGTTTTTGTTGGGTAGCTTTTAGCATAGTTAGTTTTATGGGAATTTTAGCACAGGTTAAGTTTAATTTGGTTTTAGAACTGTTTGTATATTTTTTACTGTTTTTATTCTACCTGTGCACCGCCCCGAGTCCCCATGGGGAGAGGGAGCGGTTTATAAGTATTAAATTCATTCATTCATTCATCTATCATCTATCAATCATCTATCTTTCTATCATCTATCTATCATCTATCTATCTATCTATCTATCTATCTATCTATCATCTATCACCTATCAATCATCTATCTATCTATCTATCTATCATCTATCAATCATCTATCTTTCTATCATCTATCTATCATCTATCTATCTATCTATCTATCATCTATCACCTATCAATCATCTATCTATCTATCTATCTATCTATCTATCTATCTATCTATCTATCTATCTATCTATCTATCTATCTCTTATCTATCTAGCATCTATCCATCCATGCATCCAACCATCCAACCATTTATCATTCTATCTATCTCTCTTGAAAGAAGTAAATGTCAAAATGCTTCAAAATTGCTTCAAGAAAACTACACGAAGATGTCCTATAGGTTCCAGAAATGGAGCTTGTCTCATTTATGCAGAGTTATGCAGATGACATGCAATGCTGTAACCATAAATAATTCCTTATTTCTCTGTAGCCATGTTAGACATACCACCATGGCTTACACTATTGATTTTTTATAATTCTCTCCATTTTTAGTCTCTTGTAGCACAGTGTGGAAGGAGGCATGTTTTCACACTAGTTTAACCTTCTTCTCACACCTGTCATCTCCCAAGGAAGAGGGGGGGAGGAAAAAAAATCACAGCTGGTACATAGAGAAGGTTTATCTTTACTTCGGGAACTCAAAAATTCTTCTGGCAGTTTTATGGCAGCCCTGTTTTTATATGTCAATTGTTTTGTTTGCCAACTTACATTTGATAGATTTCACCTCTCTCCCGCCCCAGCCCCTTCTGACAGCTAACATGACATGAAAAGTAAGTACTTGGCTGCTCTGGAAAGATAAAGAATATTCTGACAATTCAACTTTCCTTAAAAATAAAAAGTTGCAAGAACGTCAGGTGTTCCTTTGGCGAAGCAAAGACCACATTTCAAGAAAACAGAAGGAAATGGCAAAAATAAAATAAAATAAAGCTTTCTGCCTGAGGATCAAAGGCACCAGGAGTATTTATCATCTGATAATCTTAAATCATAACAGCTTCATTGAAAGAGCTTCCCTTGCTAAGCAGTTCTTTTCGTGTTTCCTCGTTCCTTAGAATGACGCCTAGATCTTCACAGTTTCAAAAAGCAGCTTGAAAGGATCGGGATGCTTTGAGCATTTACCTCAAAGCTGGAAGGCATTATTGAAAAAATCTAGAATGACCAGAGACTTGTATATTTTAATAGCTATCACAGACAACCTTATTTACAAGCAACCTCATGAAACCCGTCTTTGGTTTCGACTTTCAACTGATGTCAGCAACTGATTCTCTGCCCAGTTGCTGGGTGGGCATGGCCATGGTGGGCATCGTCTCTTTGGCCTCCTGCACCATGGCGAGGGGGGCGTTTTTGCCTTCCCCAGGCTCCAGAGGCTTTTCTTGGGCCTCTGGGAGGGCAAAAACTGCCTCCCCCTGGCTCCAGAGCAGTGGTGGGTTCCGGATGGTACGTGTTAGCTGATAGCTCCGTTGGGAGACAAGCAGAGGGTGTGCAGTAGAGAATGCAGCTAGAGGAATGTTGGTAATATACGCACAATAAGTATACCAGACACTGTTTAAGCAAAATAGAATAGCTTTTACTTAGGTTTGTAAAAACTACTAAACTAAGCTATTGCTCAATAAGCAGTGATGTCAAATTGAGTCAAACAACAAAGTCTCAATAATATCAAATATCTTACACAATCTTCAGTCTTCTTCAGTAATCACAATTCACAGCAAACAGTTATCAAACACAGCAAGTCCAGCAGAGAGAGAGAGATGCGCTCTCCTTGCCTTCTCTTATAGTTAGAGATAATTGCACTTACTAATTGCACTCTAACATTCCACCAGCCTTAAAGTTACAATGACTATATATTGTCTACCCAACTATAGGAGTCTACTCTTAACAGTACGGCCCAGTATTTTCTGGACAACAATAGGAAATCTGCTTAGTTTCCTTCTTCGGTCTTTCAATTTTATCACTTTAGTTTACAGTCTGAATTTCCTCGTGGCTCCGAAAAAATTATTTCCTGAGTGCTGGATGGTACCTAACAATGCTGATGTTTGGAGGAGCATTGAAGACCTGACTCTGGACTCAGTCCTTGGATGAGGGAGAATGAAACTCTTCCTTTCTTCACCCTGCTCATCTTTTATCACCTTCTTTATTGAATGCCTTGTATTTTGTTCCCCTCCCTTGGGCATCTATACATTGCCCATCTCTGCCATTGAGCGTCCTTAATGAATTCTTCCTTGCCATTATTACCCAAGGTCTTTTAAAAGAACCACTTTTAAAAGAAGTGAATTGCTTTGTATTGCTTTCAGAACTACAGTTTTCCTAATGTATT
The DNA here is from genome assembly GCA_039707465.1 of Rhabdophis nuchalis. Classification (NCBI taxonomy): domain Eukaryota; kingdom Metazoa; phylum Chordata; class Lepidosauria; order Squamata; family Natricidae; genus Rhabdophis; species Rhabdophis nuchalis. The sequence goes on along the minus strand of CM077651.1, from coordinate 7,189,377 downwards.
GCTACCTTAGGTAAAGGTAAAAGTTTCCCTCGCACATATGTCATTCCTGACTTTAGGGGGCAGTGCTCATCTGTTTCAAAGACGAAGAGCCAGTGCTGTCCGAAGACGTCTCCGTGCTCATGTGGCCAGCATGACTAAATGCCAAAGGCGCACGGAGCGCTGTTCCCTTCCCACCAAAGGTGGTTCCTATTTTTCTACTTGCATTTTTTACATGCTTTCGAACTGCTCGGTTGGCAGAAGCTGGGACAAGTCATGGGAGCTCACTCTGTTATGCGGTGCTAGGGATTCGAACTGCCGAACTGCTAACTTTTCTGATCAACAAGCTCAGCATCTTAGCCACTGAGCCACTGCGTCCCTTTGCTACTTTAGGATTGCTACCTTAGGATCCCGAATAAAAGAATAACAGAGTTGGATGAGATCTTGGGGATCTTCTAATCTAACCTCTTGCTCAAACAGAGTCCCTAAACCAGGGGTGTCAAACTCAAGGCCGGATCCGGCATGCAGGGTGTTTAGATCTGGCCCGTGGGGCTGCAGAAAAAAGTGAAGGACTGGCCCATGGTGCCTCTGGAAGTGCATAAAGAGCCTGAGGGCAACCCTCCCAAGCTCCGTTTTTATTGGCAGAGGGTTGCAGGAGGCAGTCGCAGCCAAAAAGGGAGCTCGGGAGCCTGTTTTCATTGGCAGAGCACTCAGGCGTCCCCAGCATGAATGACATCAAGCTGGCCATGCCCACCTTGGCCACGCCCACCCTGGCCCCATTAGGTCAAACACAACCCTGATGCAGCCCTCAATGACATCGAGTGTTATGGCCCGCCGCCGGCCAGCAGAGCTGGTAGCAGAGTCAGACAGTGAGGAGGTTGGAGAGGAACATGGGCCAGTCCTGGGGGCTGAGGAAAGCTCTGATGAGGGCTCTGTGTCAGAGGCAGAGAGGAAGCTAGGCAGCAGTGAGGCAGAAGAACAGCTGGAGCCCATTCCCAGTGTGCACATGTTCAGAGCTGCCAGAAAGACAAGAACAACTAAGAAAGCAGGGCCGACTCAATAGTAAAGTCTCACCCTGGAGATGATTGGCCCCTCCCATAGGAAACCAAACAGGAATGAATGGGGAGTGGGTTTTTGCAGGAAACAATTTGTCCATTCGGTCATTTCAAGAGTTGAACGTTCTGTTTATGGCTATAAAAGATTCTGTGCCAAGTTTTGCCTTGCGCTGCATTTGGAAACTAGTTGTCTGGCAGTTCTCCAAGTGAAATAAGGTTCACATTGATAAATATTCCTCTGAAAAACTTGCTGACTGTGAATGAAAGAAATTCACAGTTGTGTAAATAAAAGGGATTTTGCCGGGACCAAGACTCTGCTTCTTGCTTGTTAAGGAAACGTGGGTCAGAACATCGAGTTTGACAGCCCTGCCATATACCATTTCACACAAATGGTTGTCCAATCAATGCCAAGGAGGCCCAACAATCTTTAGTTCCAAATCTTAACAAGATCCCAAAAAGGTTTTCCCTACTAGAATTAGAAGGATTATTATTTTATTGCTCATTTGGGTCATGAATATACAATGTTGAGGTATTATTGTGGTGAAAGAGTAAGGTTCTACATTTAGGCAAGAAAAACGAAATGCACAGGTACAGGATAGGTAGTACCTTGCTCAAAGGTAGTAACTGTGAGAGGGATCTTGGAGTCCTAGTGGACAACCGTTTAAATATGAGCCAGCAGTGTGCAGCAGCTACCAAAAAAGCTAACACGGTTCTAGGCTGCATAAACAGAGGGATAGAATCAAGATCACGTGAAGTGTTAATACCACTTTATAAGGCCTTGGTAAGGTCACACTTGGAATACTGCATTCAGTTTTGGTTGCCACGATGTAGAAAAGATGTGGAGACTCTAGAAAGAGTGCAGAGAAGAGCAACAAAGATGATTAGGCGACTGGAGGCTAAAACATATGAGGAACGGTTGCAGAAACTGGGTATGTCTAGTTTAATGAAAAGAAGGATCAGGGGAGACATGATAGCAGTGTTCCAATATCTCAAGGGTTGCCACAAAGAAGAGAGAGTCATACTATTCTCCAAAGCACCTGAGGGTAGAACAAGAAGCAACGGGTGGAAACTAATCAAGGAGAGAAGCAACTTAGAACTAAGGAGAAATTTCCTGACAGTTAGAACAATTAATCAGTGGAACAGCTTGCCTCCAGAAGTTGTGAATGCCCCAACACTGCATGTTTTTAAGAAGATGTTGGATAGCCATTTGTCTGAAGTGTTGTAGGGTTTCCTGCCTAGGCAGGGGGTTGGACTAGAAGACCTCCAAAGTCCCTTCCAACTCTGCTATTGTATTGTATTGTATTGTATTGTATTGTATTGTATTGTATTGTATTGTATTGTATTGTATTGTATTGACACTCTTTTTTTTCTGTATTGGGTTTCGTGGAGAGTATCTTTGCATTTGCCACCAGTCAGGTGAATGACTGCAGAATTTGCTATGCCATCTGCATGCCAGATATATAGTCAATCCCTCTTCTTGGTTATTGATCAGCCTCACTTTGAAACAAATCTGCATGGAGATACTTCAGAAAGTTCTTCATTAGGAAAGGGCAATTTGAAAGCTCTAAAATACTTACCACCGGCAGCTCTTGAAATATGAGACCTATTAGCTTCCTCTGCTGTCTTGCAATATCCTTCGCATTAAAAATATGTCTTGTTGTTTAAAAAGTTTTGCATCTATACTAGTAAGTTTATGTACAGCAATATAGTTCTGAGGGTCTAAGCAGGAACAAAGCTGTAATCTATAACTAGGGGGACTAGGGGAGACATGATAGCAGGGTTCTCATATCTCAGGGGTTGCCCCAAAGAAGAGGGAGTCAAACTATTCTCCAAAGCACGTGAGGGTAGGACAAGAAGTTAGGGGTGGAAACTAATCAAGGAGAGAAGCAACTTAGAACCGAGGAGAAATTTCCTGATGGCTAGAACAATTAATCAATGGAACAGCTTGCCTCCAGAAGTTGTGAATGCTCCAACACTGAAAGTTCTTAAGAAGATGTTGGATAATCATTTGTCTGAAGTGGTTCCCTGACTAATCAGGGCGCTGGGCTAGAAGAACTCCAAGGTCTTTTCCAACTTTGTTATTCTATTTCTATTCTATTATATTCTTCATTCTTCTAGTCTAGTCTAGTCTTAATTACTCTACTCTACTCTACTCTACTCTACTCTACTCTACTCTACTCTACTCTACTCTACTCTACTCTACTCTCTTCTATTCTAACTCCAGGCCAGACAAAACTTGATCCTATCCTAAAAATAATGGTGTGATTCCCTGGAAGGTCAGCTCATAGATGCATCTATTTCTACAACACTTAACGTACGAAGAAAACTAATACAGTTTTTAATTAGATGCCACCGGAAGAGAAAGTGAAAAAGGTGAACATTTTGGATCGGTGGGTGAGACAAATATTGCCCTATAAAATAGGATCAAAGCTAACCTAATCCTAATGGAATAAGGATCTTTGTTTTCTCAGTTTTGCAGTACAATATAGTCATAACGGTGCAGTGGTTAGGATGAGGTATTGCAGGCTGATTCTGCCCACTGCTAGGAGTTCGATCCTGACTGGCTCAAGTTTGACTCGGCCTTCCACCCTTTTGAGGTCGGTAAAACGAAGAGCCAAATTGAATACAAAACTTTTGCCAGACCAATCCTCGAATACAACTTTTCTGCCTGGAATCCACACTGTATATCGGACATTAATACAATCGAGCAAGTCCAGAGGTATTTCACGAGAAGAGTCCTCTACTCCTCTGTTCACAATATACAATACAATACAATAGCAGAGTTGGAAAGGACCTTGTAGGTCTTCTAGTCCAACCCCCTGCATAGGCAGGAGCCTTATACCATTTCAGACAAATGGCTATCCAACATCTTCTTAAAGACTTCCAGGGTTGGGGCATTCACAACTTCTGGAGGCAAGCTGTTCCACTGGTTAATTGTTCTAACTGTCAGGAAATTTCTCCTTAGTTCTAAGTTGCTTCTCTCCTTGATTAGTTTCCACCCATTGCTTCTTATCCTGCCTCCAGGTGCCTTGGAGAATAGTTTGACTCCCTCTTCTTTATGGCACCCTCTGAGATATCGGAACACTGCTATCATGTCTCCCCTGATCCTTCTTTTCATTAAACTAGATATACCCAGTTCCTGCAACCGTTCTTCATATGTTTTAGCCTCCAGTCCCCTAATAGAATCCCTTATGCCACCAGGCTCATAATTTTGACCTTGGACAATCTGGAACTAAGCCAATTAAGGTGTGACCTAAGCACAGTACACAAAATTGTCTGCTACAATGTCCTACCTGTAAATGACTTCTTCAGCTTCAACCTCAATAATACACAGGCAAACAATCAATACAAACTCAAGGCAAATCACTCAAAACTCGATTGCAGAAAATACGACTTCAGCAACAGAGTGGTCAATGCCTGGAATGCTCTATCTGACTCCATGGTTACAGCCTCAAACCCTCACAGGTTCAACCTCAAACTGTATACCATGGACCTCACCCCATTCCTAAGAGGTCTGTAAATGGGGTGTGTATAAGCACACCAGTGTGCCTACCATCCCTGTCCTACATTTATTTGTACTCATTTCCTTTGTTCGTGTCCATGTTTATACTTAAACCTGTTATCTCGTACATGTTTGACAAACTAAATATATAAATAAAAATAAATAAAATAAATGAGTATTCCTAGCAAGGACAATCAAAGAGTTAAATGCATTCTTCAAATGAGCTTGCAAACAACTGAATTGGGCCACTGACTCAATCAAAAATTGAGGTAGGCTGGAATGGAACAAAAATCAACTCACTCTTCAAGGACATATCTTAATTGTTCTGGGTCAGGTTAATTTCTGAATACCACTTCCACCAGAAGTGATATTCAGTTGGTTCTGATCAGCTTTATGCCGTCCTATTTAGCCATGTTTTTGAGGGTGGGCGCATACACAGAAGGCACGCATGAGAGCCAAGCACATGCACAGAAGGCTGGGCGCATGCGCAGAAGGGGCGCACACATGGCAAACCGTTGGTAACAATGTGTGAACCCCCCCCCCGACCTCCACCAGCCATTTTGAGCAAAACAGAACTTTTTCTTCTTATTCAAGTTCTCAGAAACTGCCTCTCCATTCAGTCTTAATAATCACAGTATTCCTGGAGGATAGCTATTAAAAAAAACCTAGAGTTAAACTCTTTAAAAATATCCTCCAAGCCTCCATTCGGTCCCAAAATTAATTCTACAGAGATCCAGCAAAAGTTTTATTTATTGAATTTCTATGTCATTCAAGCCAGGTAGAGTCACTCTCTGGATTACAGAAAGTACAAATCTAATGCCCCTAGCAAACTAAATAAAACATCAACAATAAATAACGTAATAATGCAAAACCCAAACTCTCCGAGAACCTGGAAAAGAACTTCATAACAAAACATCCATAATAAATATACAGTATCTACCAAAACAGAAAAGAAAGAGAAAAGAAACATTAACTTCCTATATTAAATACCCATCCTAATTACGTAAAGATTTCCATGTTAATCTGAGTTATATGAAATTATTACTAATAATCTCATCCAGGGATTAATAACATTAATAAAATTAATAACAACACAATTAGCACTTAGGCCCAAAAGTCCTTGAAATCAGCACCATTTTCACTTCTTCCTAGAGGGCATGTATTGTCTAATTTTTAAGCAAGATTAATAATAATAATAATAATAATAATTTAATTTATATCCCGCTCTCTCTCCCCGAGGGGACTCGAGGCGGGGCACAGGCAATTAAAAATACAAATAAACACAGACAAGTACAAAATACAGAATTAAAAATGAATTAAATAAATCCTGCGCTAAAACCTATAAACTAAAAATTACCCCTAAAAAACCCTAACCTAAAAAGAGACTACCCAAGGCCGGCCCACAAGATTGTCCCACAAAGCTGTAGCATCTGATTGAAATCCAAGGGAATGACTATCAATGTCATCATCATCATCATCACCATCACCATCATTTTAGCCATTGTCTATTCACTGCAGGATGAAGGCCTCTTCCACATGTTTCCAACCCATGTGGCCCTGAGCTTTCTTTTGCCAAATGAACATTGTAAGTCCAATAATTTACACAGCATATTGGGGTCTTATCCTCTTTTGATCACAAGATCAAAGATCACCGCAGATGGGGACTGCAGCCAAGAAATTAAAAGAGGCTTGCTCCTGGGGAGGAAAGCGATGGCAAAGCTAGACAGCTTACTAAAAAGCAGAGGCATCACTCTGCCAACAAAAGTGCATATAGTCAAGGCTATGATGTTCCCAGTTGCAATGGATGGCTGTGAAGGTTGGACCATAAGAAAGGCTGAGCACCAAAGAATGGAGGCCTTTGAACTCTGGTGCTGGAGAAGAAGACTCCTGCATTGAGTCCTTTGGACTGCAAGGCCATCCAACCGGTCAGTCCTAGAGAGATCAACTCTAATTGCCCTTTAGAAGGCCAGATCCTGAAGAGGAAACTCAAATGCTTTGGCCACCTAATGAGAAGGAAGGACTCACTGGAGAAGAGCCTCATGGACTGAGGGCAAAAGAAGAAGGGGATGACAGAGAATGAGGTGGCTGAATGGAGTCACTGAAGCAGCCGGCGTGAGCTTAAATGGGCTCCAGAGGATGGGAGAGGACAGGAAGGCCTGGAGGAAAGTTGCCCATGGGGTTGCGATGGGTCGGACATGACTTTGCAACTAACAACAACCTCTTTTGAATAGGTGGTGACTTTAGTAAATGCCGTATACTACTTATTGGGTGTCTCTGAATATGATTCTTTGAGGACAAACAAACAGAAACAAACAGAAAGAACAAACAGACAGCAACTGGAAAGCTTTGTGTAGTCAGCAAGCTTTCTCCTAAAGCAGGGGTCTCCAACCTTTGCAATTTTAAGTCTGAAGGACTTTAGCTCCCAGACTTTTCCAGCCAGCTTTCCTGGCTGGAGAAGTCTGGGAGCTGAAGTCCTTCAGACTTAAAGTTGCAAAGGTTGGAGACCCCTGCTTTAAAGCAAAGCTGGCTGGAGAAGTCTGGGAGCTGAAGTCCTTCAGACTTAAAGTTGCAAAGGTTGGAGACCCCTGTCCTAAAGAATATCTGAAGCCAGGCAAAACAGATAAATAGAATGGCAACCAAGGGCTGGTTCTGAAATTAGCTCCAGCAAGGGCACCATAATTCTTCTAGGCTGCTAGGAATCAGGAGAAAGAGAGCTGAGATGAAAGGAGACTGATCTATCTCAGAAGCCTCACACATGTAGACACACAATGGTTGAGGCGTTTAAGGGATCAGCATCAGTAGAATACAGAGATAGTAAAACACAATAATCAAGGCTGCTACAGACTGATGATGAAGCTCAATGAAATCTGCACCAAAGGTGAATGTGCCTTTAAATTTGAAGACCACAATAAACACTTATATAGCGTATTTCGATCATTCATGGCTCTTCCCACAAGTTCTGTCATCCACCCACAGTCTATCTCTCTCTCTCTCTCTCTCTCTCTCTCTCTGTCTCTCTCTGTCTCTGTCTCTCTGTCTCTCTCTGTCTCTCTCTGTCTCTCTCTCTCTTTCTGTCTCTCTGTCTCTCTCTGTCTCTCTGTCTCTGAGTCTGTCTCTGTCTCTGTCTCTCTCTCTCTCTCATATGTGTACATTTCTGAGAGCATGCAACAGAATTTCATTTTTAATGTGTGCCAGTGCGCCCACAATAAAAATTGTCAATAAAGAATATTTATTTATCTATCTATCTAAGCTATCATCTATCTCAAATGAAATATTTAGTCTTACAATCACAATTGAACCCACAATTTTTAATGCTGAGCAAAACATTTGTTAAGTGAACTTTGCCCCCTGTTAGGATCTTTCTTGCCATAGTTGTTAAGCGGGGAAAGAATGGGGGTGTTGCAGGATCCTTCCCCTGCCACACCCACAAAGCCACACCCACAGAACCGGTAGGAAAAAGTTTTGAATCCCACCACTGGCTGAAATGGTCGTAACTCTGATAAATGGTCATAAGTCACTTCATCAGTGCCATTGTAACTTTGAATGGCCACTAAGGGAACCTTTGTAAATTGAGGACCAGCCATGCAGGAAGAGAACTTTGCACAGCCTTTTTGCACCCAAGATACAAAGCTGTATTCACACTCTTGCGAAGAAGCTCCATCCTTATGACACCATGAAAGAGTGGCTATGAACATCCACTGAAAAATTCACAACATTCCCAATTTGCAGTGAAAAACCACTTGGATCAATCCTTACAGCCTCTTGTTTCATTGAGCTGACACCATGCTAAAGATAGTGGTTGGTTGCAGTGGTGGGTTCTGGCCAGTACGTTGTTTTTTCTTGCTTACTTATTTTGTGTTGGGCAGGTTGTCTAAGGAAACATTTTGTAGCGACTGCTGATTCCCAAAAATGCCCCCTGGTTGGCAAGCTTTTTAACAGAGGTCAAAAAATGTAATCGCTGGTTAGCATTTGTTGCTGCTGCTGTTGCAGCTGGGCAAATTCTGAAACTCTTAAATGGTGGCATTTTAATTGTTGATTGCTGATTGATGCCTCAAACCAATCAATTATTCTAGACAGGAGGCTTAGTGTTTATTGCTACCAAAATGACAACCTGTTTAATTCCTCCACGGAGTCCTAGTGGCCGCCTAAGCTGATGTTAATAGCTGCCCATTAAAAGAGTACATTTTTTTTGTTAGAGCAGGAAAGCAGGTAAAAAGAAAATTGGAACAGTGACCTTATTTGGTTTCCCCCATTGTGGTGGGTTTTTTTTCCTTTTCTGCTCTTTATATAAAACTGAGCGTTTCAGCAATCATATTTTGACTTGCCTGTGGACTAATGAAAAGAAATATAAACTTTCTTTTTTCCCAATTCGTATTAATTATTTGGTAACACTGACAGCTTTCATGGCTTCCCATTGTCTGTACTTCTCTGTTTTTTATTAACTCTGGACATATTATTCATAGCTAAATAATAATCAGTATGAAATGTTCACGTCTTCCTTTCGAAATTCCATTTCTACCATGCTTAGAATAACAGAGTTGGAAGGGACTTTGGAGGTCTTCTAGTCCAACTCCCTGCTTAGGCAGGAAGCCCTACACCACTTCGGACAAATGGTTGTCCAATCTCTTCTTCTTTACCAGTGTTGGAGCATTTACAACTTCTGGAGGCAACTTCTGTTTCACTGATTTATTGTTCTCACTGTCATTTCTCCTTAGTTCTAAATTGTTTCTCTCCTTGATTAGTTTTCACCCATAGCTTCTTCTTCTGCCCTCAGGTGCTTTGGAGAATAGCTTGACTCCCTCTTCTTTGTGGCAGCCCCTGAGATATTGGAACACTGCTATCATGTCTCATGAGAATAATAATAATCATCATCATCATCATCATCATCATCATAATCATCATCATCATCATCATCTTTATTGTCATTGTAAAAATTACAATGAAATTCAGAATAAGAATCATCTGTGAACCAATACTTGAAAATAATCATTTGACTTTCATTATATCCACTCTGGGAGTGGATGTGAATATGTAAGCTGCATTAAGCAATTGAAGAAGAAATATGTATCTGTTTTCATCAGACCACTTCTAGCAATTCTTCCTCCCGTTGTACTCAAAGAAAGTCAAGTATGTCTTGATATACTTTAGCTTTTTTTAAATGCTTGAGTACAGATCAATACCACTGACCCTTAAACACAATGAAATGACTTTCTAACAAGTCAAGGAAATTCAAAGTTTCTTTTAGCCTTTTTTCTCTTGACAATAAGTTTGGGGAAGAGCTGAAATGATGCATCAAAGATGTTCAGATCTACACATTTCGCTTGATGCATTGACACCAACTTGAGACAACCTAATCATCATACGGTATGATTAACTGATTATTCCAGAAAATTACATTCTATGTGGGTGAGCCCACTATCTGTGAACCACAAAATTATAAAGTATTTGCCATCTGCAGTCTTTATAAACAACCCTATTGAAAAGTGTATGAGTAAATCTAAAATTTGCTGCTCGGTGGCGGACACCGTTTTAGCTTAATTTCAAGGTTTGTTAATCAATTACTTAAAGTCATTATATCTGAGCTAATTTACAACAGAACAAATATGTGGGTGATATATCGACTGGAGAGTCAGAATTTTTCCCAACCTGCACTTTTGAATCACCAATTATCAAAAGGTAAGGGAGTACGACGGGGTGGCTCAGTGGCTTTGAACTTGTCGATCAGAAAGGTTGGCAGTTCAGCAGTTTGAAACCCTAATGCCGCGTAACGGAGTGAGCTCCCATTACTTGTCCCAGCTTCTGCAACCTAGCAGTTCAAAAGCATGAAGAAAATGCAAGTAGAAAAATAGGAACCACCTTTGGTGGGAAGGGAGCAGTGTTTTGTGTGCCTTCGGCATTTAGTCATGCTGGCCACATGGCCACATAGACGTCTTTGGACAAGCACTGGCTCTTTGGCTTTGAAACGGAGATGAGCACCGCCCCCTAGAGTCGGAAACGACTACCACATATGTGCGAGGGGAACCTTTATCTTTACCTAAGGGAGTAGGACCTCATGGTCCAATCTCAACAGTCGCAAGAACTTTGGAGATGTTAATATTTATTGTCTTGAACTGGGTCAACGGAGACATATGCTGTTTTGGGGACATATAATTGATTTCACACATAACTATACCTTGAGCAGGTAGAGAATCACATTATTTGCACTTCATCGGCCCTTGAAAGAAAGATTGATGAATAGAATAGAGCTGGAAGGGGCCTTGGAGGTCTTCTAGTCCAGCCCCCTGCTCAAGCAGAAGAACTTAGACCGTTGCAGAGAAGTGGCTGTGTTTAATCTCTTCTTAAAAACCTCCAGTAATGGAGCACCCACAATTTCTGGTGGCAAGCTGTTCCACTGGTTGATTGTCCTCACTGTTAGGAAGTTTCTCCTTAATTCCAGGTTGCTTCTCTCTCTGATTAGTTTCCATCTATTGTTTCTTGCCATGCCCTCTAGTGGTTTGGAGAATAATTTGACCCCCTCTTCTTTGTGGCAGCCCCTCAAATACTGGAATACTGCTATCATGTCACTCCTAATTCTTCTTTTATTTAGACTAGCCAAATCTAAATCCTGCAACAGTTCTTCATATGTTTTAGTCACCAGACCCCTTAATCATTTTAGTTGCTCTTCTCTGAACTTTTTCCAAAGTCTCAACATCTTTTTTGCAGGATGAGAAGTATAATATTTATTGTCATTGTACTTGTTTACAACGAAATTGGTTGCCCAAAATTGGTTGCAGTAGTCCAGGTGTGGTCTTACTAGGGTTTTATACAGTGGTATTAATACTTCGCGTGATCTTGATTCTATAACTATGTTTATACAACCCAGGATTGTATTTGCTTTTTTGGTTGCTGTTGCACATGGCTGGTTCATATTTAAATGGTTGTCCACTAGGACTCCAAGGTCCATCTCACAGTGACTGTTTTTGAGCCTGGTCTCACCTAATCTGTATTTATAGCTTTGATTTTTCCTGTCTAAATGGAAACCTTTGCTTTTCCCCCCGATAAAATTCGGTTTGTTGGATAGGGCCCATTGTTCAATTTTGTCAAGATCCTTTGGGATCCCGAGCTTGTCTTTTGGGGTGTTGGCTAATCCTCCCAATTTAGTCTCCTCTGCAGAAGTTAACAGGTTTCTGTTTTGTAACCTCTTCGGGGTATTTCCTGAGCCCCTATCATCTTCTCTGTTTTCTCTGATCTATTCTTCTCCAGAGACCGCGTGGGCGGCTTGTTCTTCACGCTTGAATGGTCTCGCCTCTAAAGTCCCCTAAAGTCAGTCATTCACAAAATGGCAGCGGGCAGGAGTGCAGCCACACTATTGATGAATGAAAGGTTAATTGATTTCATCAGACGGGGGAAAACACGAGCTGTTTTCACATCATTCGGCGTTGCGAGTGTTATTAAAAACGTCAACTTTTTCTTCCCATGCTTGTCCTCTTTGCCTTTGTGTTCCCTTCGCGGCTTCCCAGAGAGATCAGGGTTAAAAAGTGAGATGGGTGTAAAATCAGAAGTAATTTTTCCAGCTGAGAGATGGACCCGTAGCCGTGCCTGGGTGTTTAGCTAGAAGATGAGTTGCTGGAAACAATCGATGGGAAGGCAGCGATGGCACACAACCTCTGGAGCTTCTGTCAAGCGGAGCCACTACAAACAGCTAAAATTATACCCTTAATTTTGCCCTGCATCTTAGAGGGAAGCTGACCAAGCAAACCAGAGTCCGAATCTGATGAACAGCACGAGAACGAGAGAGGTTCCGCTTTTCGGTTTATTTTTTTTTCTTTCCCTGTTAAAGTTTTATCATGTGGCGATGATTTTGAGCGAGGCAGCCTGAAAATAATGTGATTGCCCTTATCACAAATGTACTGAGAGCATCTGGGAGTTGTTGTTTTTTCCTCCCTTTTTCCTTTGCCCTTTCAATATTTTTTGGTAGAATTCAGGTCACTGCCTCCACTGTTTTAAACTCAGTCTGTAGGCTGCATGGGGTGATAAAACTCTGCCATTTTTTTTCTTCTCCTGCGGATCTGCCCTCGACAGCAGTCAATTAGACAATATTTCTGAGTGGTACGGACACATTTAAGAAAGAATCAGGCCAGCCACGTACATTAATTTGTCTCAGATATTTGATACTCTACCTCCAGCACTTTCATGAAATATTAGACAAATTAGACCATCTGACATTTTCCATAATTTTAACAAGCATTACTAGATCATTTAAAGACTGGGTGTTGTTTTTTTAATGTGCTTCTGGCTTATAGAATATTACAGAAAGAAATAACCTTTCAGGGGAAAGATCTTTTAGGGCAGGGGTCTGCAAAGTTGGCTCTTTTAAGACTGGTGGACTTCAACTTCCAGAGTTCCCCAGCCAGCTATGCTGGCTGGGGAACTCTGGGAGTTGAAGTCCACCAGTCTTAAAAGAGCCAACTTTGCAGACCCCTGTTTTAGGGGAATCTTGTTAAACCTTCCCACCACTTCTACGTGAGTCTCTGTTGAGAAGCTGGATAAACACATATGTGAACCAGTTTCATGTAGTGTTTAAGGCAGGGGTCACCTTCTCCTAATATTCACTTCTCTTTGCATTTTTTTTTTAAACCCACACTTAGAAGATCCCGTACTTGGTGTCAAAAGTCTCATGAATTAAGAGGAGAGGACATCCCTGGAAAACTATATTCAAGATTTAAACAAATGGGCCCAGGAGCTTAGATTCCCCCCAAATATATATATATATATATAAAAAAAGCCACCATGATTCATTTGTTCATATTTTAACAATGAAGGCAAACATCTAGAAATCCAGTCTTCATCCTTCCTTGGTGTCTATTCATCACTCTTATTTCTCCGGCCTTTGGATTTACTTTTACAACATCTATCTAACTGGCAGTGATGGGCTGTGCAAGTTCGGACAAATTTGGATGAACCGGTAGCTCCAACAATCAGCTGGCCCCGCCCACCCACACCCACCCACCCTATCCTGTCTTATATTTCCTTCTTTCTGGCTCAGCTGATTCACGCGGCACAGCTGATTTCCACACCTCCGCTGTCAGTGGTGGGTTTAAAAATTTTTTAGAACCTCTTCGGTAGGTGTGGCCTGCTTTGTGGGAGTGGCTTGCTGGCCATGTGACTGGGTGGGAGTGGCTTACTGGCCATGTGGCCAAGTGGGAGTGGCTTGGCAGTCATGTGACTGGGTGGGCATGGCCAACTTGTAAAATGTGGTGAAACTCACTTAACAGCGCTCTTGCTTAGCAATCAAAATGTTGGCTCAGAAACTCTGGCATTTGAAGCATGCAAGTCTTCAAGCTGTCGTTACAAGACCCTTGCACCCCTAACCTTTTAGAAAAAAGAAACCCCAGGGGTGTTCAAACTTGACAGCTTGAAGACTTGTGGACTTCAACTCCCAGAATTCCTCCTCTCGCTCTTCATCTCGATGATGTGCGGACGGGCAGGGGGGGGGTGGAGGGAGCTGGAACTGGTTCTAAACGGCCCTGTAGATTTGTGGAACCTCTTCTATAGAAGAGCTTAGAACTGGCAGGAACCCACCTCTGTCTGCTGTTCTACTTACTGGGGCTGCCTTAGAAGATAAGCAGCTGAGCTTCAAATTGCTATATTTTGAACGTTGCACATAAGTTCACTTGGCGTGGGCGCGCACAATCCCCAAACCGATTGTTAAACCAGTTGCCGCCCGCCACTGCTAACGGGGTGTCCAACATCCACCCAGGCATTTTTAAAACACACACACACACACACACACACACACACACACACACACATATATATATACAAATGCTCTGGCTTTGTCTTCTTCTTGTCAACCTTTATTGAAAAACAGGTATTCCTGCCACATCTCTGTAAGCGATTGAATAGGATTACTTGTTCCCATGGGATGCAAACCGGTGACAGACTAAGTTTATTGCATATTTGCTCTGCTTTTCCTGCCTCTGCTAAGGAAGTACATAAAATTTAGTACCTAAGGCAGAAACATGTACAATACAGTATGTACTTATGCACCCACAGAGGGGGGGGGCGGGGGAGATGGCATGAATAGGGTTGAACAATAGAGGGTGATTGCATATTTTAACTGGTTGGTTTTTTAAGAACTGCCTGCCAGGTTTTAGAACTGCACAGGTGAATTATTCATTGCCGCTCTCTACCATGAAATCAGAGGACTTACATATATATGCCTCTTTTATAGTTTTTACAAAGCTTCTAAGAAAACCTCAAACTTGCTAAACCTGGACTGGCATTTCCCTGAAACAAGTCATTGCAATGTTATCGTATCTGCAATATTCCGTTCTGCAACTGATATTCACGTCTCTAGTCTACGATGTGAGGAGAAAATTATGATCTTGCAATCTTCTCATAAACCGTATGTTCTCACAGAAAAATATCTAAACAAACGAACAGGATCAGTAAATCAGAAAACACGCGTCTTTATTTTTTATGGCAATGCCACATAACAACAACAAAAATATGCAATGAAATAATGCCACAATTTGATTTGCATGTTAAAACAAAAGCTTGGCGTTCGTATTAGACATCTCTGGTCTCATCCAAACATGCCCCTTTTCTATTTCCAATGAAATCTTCACCTCAAAATGCAAGATTAAACCATACAGACAAGGCTAGAAATTACATTTATATTTCACCAGCAACAAAATGAACTTCAGTTACTGCAAACATGGTAGAAATAAAAGCAATATATTGATTCAGCTAAACAACAAAACCGTCGTCTTTGAGTCTCAATTCAACAATTTCATCAGCTTGTAATTTTGCAAAGTCCTTAGCAGATTTGTATCCCTCGGTGATATTTACACATCAGATGGCCCAAAATAGAGATTATAGTTAGATGGATGGATGGATGGATGGATGGATGGATGGATGGATGGATGGATGGCAATAGCAATAGCAGTAGCAGTAGCAGTAGCAGTAGCAGTAGCAGTAGCAATAGTACTTTCACACTGTTTTACAGCCCTCTGTAAACTGTTTACAGAGTCAGCATCTTGCCCCCAACAATCTGGGTCCTCATTTTAGCCACCTCAGAAAGGTGGAAGACTGAGTCAACTTTGACCCAGTGAGATTCAAATTGTCAAACTGCAGGCAGCTGACAGGCAGCAGAAGTAGCCAGCAGATACTGCATTCTAACTACTACACCACCAAGGCTCAATGATAGACAGATAGATAGAAAGATAAATAGATATGCAGACAGACAGTTACCCAGTCAGGGAGGGAAGCAGAGAGGAGAGAGGAGAGAGGAGAGAGGAGAGAGGAGAGAGGAGAGAGGAGAGAGAGAGAGAGAGAGAGAGAGAGAGAGAGAGAGAGAGAGAGAGAGAGAGAGAGAGAGAGAGAGAGAGAGAGAGAGAGAGAGATATGATGGATGGATGGATGGACGGATGGATGGATGGATGGATGGAGAGATGGTGGATAAATAAATGATTGATAGATATCCTTCATCTATTTATCCTTCTATATCTGTCTGTCTGTCTAGTTAAGAAGCAGGAAGAGAGAGAGAGACAGAAAGAATAAGAGATATCTATCTATCTATCTAGTTTTCATCATATCCTACTACTTCTTTGGCCTTCACACATAGCTCCACGTGTGCCATAGGTTCGCCATCCTGGATCTAAGCTCACAGCGAAACATGCTTCTGCCCAGCAATAAGACTTTGTCTAAAACTTTTAAAAGAAAAGAAAAAGAAAGGGTTTGCTTCCATGTGTGGGCCAGATTTCATTTCCTCTAGACCACGGCTGTCAAACTCAAGGCCCAGGGGCCAGATCCGGCCCACGAGGTGCTTAGGCTTGGCCTGCAAAAACAGCACAGAGGACCATTTACAGCTCTCCTGCGATCCTTTTTCACTGCAGAGAGTTGCAAGAGGCCATCACAGGTGAAAACAGAGCTCAGGAGCTTGTTTTCACTGGCAGAGTGCTCGGGCCACCATCGGCGCTCCCAACACGAGAGACATCGATCTGGCCATACTCACCCTGGCCCATCAAGGTAAAACACAGCCCTAATGCGGCCCTCAATGAAATTGAGTTTGACACCCTTGCTCTAGACAGTGTTTAAGCCAATGTGGTTGAGCTGATTTAGATGAGTGCAGGTGTGGAATGCCTATGTGGCATTAGCTTTGCTTGACTAAATCGATAAAGTATTATTTCTCCTCTGATTCAACTGGGGCAGTGTACAGCTTGATGTAAAGAATGTAGAGTTTATCTGGAGACTCTTTGCAACAGGCTGTATCTTAACAGAACTTGAATTCAAAATGCACACTATCACAGTCAAAAGTACTGTGACTTGACACCACAGATATAATTCAGTCCTTTTCATTTCAGCGGTCCAGGCGTTCCAGAGTTATGCTGGAACACACACACGCAGACACAGAGGTATACAGACGCACCCCGAGAGATGTTAGCGGTGTCTTCGGTTGAAATTGCTCAAGGCATTCCAGAATTATGCTGGGACATACAACACACACACACACACACACACACAGCCATATATACACATACATACATGCATACATACTACAGCAATTACAGATAATTAACCAGATTATTATCACAGATGACTATGATTCTAAACCAGAATTGGATGTAACATTCTTACAAAAGTTACAAAATAGGGTTCAAAAGAGGAAAAAGCAAGAGTTAGGCTTTATTTATTTATTCATTTAAATTTATTTGTCGTTTTGTAGGATTTCCCCCTAACTCCAAGCCATATTATTTACGTTCTGAATTTTTTTAGACAGATTCTTATACGAACCTTCATTATATAAGACCTCAGAGCACTGCAGCACAAAGCAATGTGCGCACACACAAACAAACACACACACACACACATGTCCTGCAGTTCCTTGTAAAGCAAACAAACAAACAAAAGGCAAAGGTAAAGCTTCCCTTGAGACACGCTCAACTCCTGGTGATTTAATACACACTACAGAAGGAGTTTGCAATTGCTCTTCCTGCAATATATCTTTTTAAGTTCCTGGTCCAGCTTGCAGTCCTGGGATTTCCTATGAATCTAGGAAGAATAGCAATGCGGCGTTGCTGACTTCCACAGCAGCGAGCATAGCAACAACAACGTTGCTGAAATTCCACTCTTAGTCCACACGTCTTTGGTCCTGCTTGCTACGTCACCTTTCTCTCCTTGGGTAGTCAAGCCCCTGTCGATCTCTCTTTACAGACCTCAAACCTCTTCCTCACTCACTTGTGGAATAAGGCATCCATAGTTGAAGTGGGCGTGGGGCACGGGGGTCCATGTGTCTGCATTGCTTTGTGCCACACACTGCTCTGAGGTCTTATATCGGTCAAGGGACACAGTGGCTCAGTGGCTAAGAGGCTGAGCTTGTCGAGCAGAAAGATCACCAGTTCGGCGGTTCAAATCCCATTATTTGTCCCAGCTTCTGCCAACCTAGCAGTTCGAAAGCATGGAGAAATGCAAGTAGAAAAATAGGGACGCCCTTTGGTGGGAAGGGAACAGCATTCTGTGCGCCTTTGGCATTTAATCATGCCAGCCACATGACCACGGAGACATCTTCAGACACTGCTGGCCCTTCAGCTTTGAAATGGAGATGAGCACCGCCCCGTAGAGTCGGGAATGACTAGCACATATGTGCAAGGGGAATCTTTACCTAGTTGAAGTTCATATATATAAAACAGAGAATAACAGACTTGGAAGGGACCTTGAAGGTCTTCTAGTCCAACATCCTGCTCAAGCAGGAAATGCTATATCAGTTCAGACAAATGGCTGTCCACTCTCTTCTTAAAAACCTCCAGGGATGGAGCATCAACATCTGGAGGCAAGTTGTTCCACTGGATAATTGTCCTCACTGTCAGGAAGTTTCTCCTTGGTTAGTTCTAGTTTGGTTCTCTCCTTGTTTAACAAATTTAACAGATTAACAGATTTGGAAGGGACCTTGTAGATCATCTAGCCCAACCCACCACTCAAGCAGGGGACCCTACATCATTTCTGACAGATGGCAGTTCAGTCTCTTCCTGAAAGCTTCCAGTGATGAAGCTCTCACAACTTCCAAAGACAACTTATTTTCCGTTGGTTGATTGCTCTCATTGTCAGAAAAGTTATTCTTGTTACTAGGCTGAATCTCTCCTTGTTCAGTTTCCATCCATTATTCCTTGACTGGCCTTCAGGTGCCGTGGAAAACAGCTCGACCCCCTCCTCTCTGTGGCAGCCCCTCAAATATTGGAAGACTGCTATCATGTCTCCCTTGGTCCTTCTCTTCACTAGACTAGCCAGGCCCAGTTCTTGCAACCATTCTTCATGTGTTTTAGCCTCCAGTCCCCTAATCATCTATGTGTGGTCTTAATAATCATCATCTATGTGTGGTCTTACTAAGGGTTTATAGAGTGGTATAAGTACCTCACTTGATCTTGATTGTATCTGTTAATACAATTTAGGATTGCATTGACTTTTTTGGCTGCTGCTGCACACTGTTGGCTCATATTTAATTGGTTGTCCACTAAGACTTCAAGATCCCCAACCATTGCTTCTTGTCCTGCCATATAATGCAACCCATGCCGCAGAAGGCCTACCCAATCCTATGAGGACTTGTATGAAATCTCATCAAGTTAGATGAAAGTTATTCTTTTTCCTAGCTGGAACTTTCATCAAATGGAGTTATACTTCTATGAAGGAAACGGGGACAACCCCTCCTGATTATGGAATTGCAATGTTGTGAATTCTGTGAGTCAAAGAAAGATGTGTAAAGTTTCCACATTCCACCTTGCTACACTGAGCCTGTTATTTAGCTTCAGACTTACAACGCTATGTTCTGCTTTTTTTTTTTTTAAAAAAAGAAAGAACATTCTTAGTAGTAAACAGAATGAAATGTACAGTCTCTACTCTAATGGAAATTGCGCAGCTAATAGCTTTTGGAAGAGTACTGTGGAAACATGGTAATAAATTGAAGTGAAGGCAATTTGCATCCGTGGATTCCCTTCATCAGGTTTTGTTACCTCTCTCTATAAAAGAAGGAGGAAAGATCACAATTATTGCCATTTTTTAATTAGCCTTTATTACGGTCTAACATTGGAAAAATAAGTTTCGGGGTGCCTCCCTCAATATCTGTGTGTCCTCTAAAACCAAATAGACACATCCAAGATGAATTCAAAAAATTGTTCCAGGACATTGCATCCATTGGAAAGAGTTAAGGAAAGACAAGGTACTTTCTTTCATCAGAGGCATCCCTGGTTGAAGACTCTGTGAATTTCTTAACTGAAGTGGGATTCAACAATTTTTACTACCAGTTTGGTGGGTGTGGCTTGGTGGGCGTGATGTGGCTTGGTGGGCATGGCAGGGGAAGGATACTGCAAAATCTCCATTCCCTCCTGACTCCAGAGGAAGGATACTGCAAAATCTCCATTCCCTCCCCACTCCAGGGGAAGGATACTGCAAAATCTCCATTCTCTCCCCACTCCAGGAGAAGGATACTGCAAAATATCCATTCTCTCCCCACTCCAGGGGAAGGATACTGCAAAATATCCATTCCCTCCCCACTCCAGGGGAAGGATACTGCAAAATCTCCATTCCCTCCTGACTCCAGAGGAAGGATACTGCAAAATCTCCATTCCCTCCCCACTCCAGGGGAAGGATACTGCAAAATCTCCATTCCCTCCCCACTCCAGGGGAAGGATACTGCAAAATCTCCATTCTCTCTCCACTCCAGGGGAAGGATACTGCAAAATCTCCATTCTCTCCCCACTCCAGGGGAAGGATACTGCAAAATCTCCATTCCCTCCCCACTCCAGGGGAAGGATACTGCAAAATCTCCATTCTCTCCCCACTCCAGGGGAAGGATACTGCAAAATCTCCATTCTCTCCCCACTCCAGGGGAAGGATACTGCAAAATCTCCATTCCCTCCCCACTCCAGGGGAAGGATACTGCAAAATCTCCATTCCCTCCTGACTCCAGAGGAAGGATACTGCAAAATCTCCATTCCCTCCCCACTCCAGGGGAAGGATACTGCAAAATCTCCATTCCCTCCCCACTCCAGGGGAAGGATACTGCAAAATCTCCATTCTCTCTCCACTCCAGGGGAAGGATACTGCAAAATCTCCATTCTCTCCCCACTCCAGGGGAGGGATACTGCAAAATCCCCATTCCCTCCCCACTCCAGGGGAAGGATACTGCAAAATCTCCATTCCCTCCCCACTCCAGGGGAAGGATACTGCAAAATCTCCATTCCCTCCTGACTCCAGAGGAAGGATACTGCAAAATCTCCATTCCCTCCCCACTCCAGGGGAAGGATACTGCAAAATCTCCATTCTCTCCCCACTCCAGGAGAAGGATACTGCAAAATATCCATTCTCTCCCCACTCCAGGGGAAGGATACTGCAAAATCTCCATTCCCTCCCCACTCCAGGGGAAGGATACTGCAAAATCTCCATTCCCTCCCCACTCCAGGGGAAGGATACTGCAAAATCTCCATTCTCTCCCCACTCCAGGGGAAGGATACTGCAAAATCTCCATTCCCTCCCCACTCCAGGGGAAGGATACTGCAAAATCTCCATTCTCTCCCCACTCCAGGGGAAGGATACTGCAAAATCTCCATTCTCTCCCCACTCCAGGGGAAGGATACTGCAAAATCTCCATTCCCTCCCCACTCCAGGGGAAGGATACTGCAAAATCTCCATTCCCTCCTGACTCCAGAGGAAGGATACTGCAAAATCTCCATTCCCTCCCCACTCCAGGGGAAGGATACTGCAAAATCTCCATTCCCTCCCCACTCCAGGGGAAGGATACTGCAAAATCTCCATTCTCTCTCCACTCCAGGGGAAGGATACTGCAAAATCTCCATTCTCTCCCCACTCCAGGGGAGGGATACTGCAAAATCCCCATTCCCTCCCCACTCCAGGGGAAGGATACTGCAAAATCTCCATTCCCTCCTCACTCCAGGGGAAGGATACTGCAAGATCTCCATTCTCTCCCCACTCCAGGGGGAAGGAAACTGCAAAATCCCCATTCCCTCCCCACTCCAGGGGAAGGATACTGCAAAATCCCCATTCCCTCCCCACTCCAGGGGAAGGATACTGCAAAATCCCCAATCCCTCCCCACTCCAGGAGAAGGATACTGCAAAATCTCCATTCCCTCCCCACTCCAGGGGAAGGATACTGCAAAATCTCCATTCTCTCCCCACTCCAGGGGAAGGATACTGCAAAATCTCCATTCCCTCCCCACTCCAGGGGAAGGATACTGCAAAATCTCCATTCCCTCCCCACTCCAGGGGAAGGATACTGCAAAATCTCCATTCTCTCCCCACTCCAGGGGAAGGATACTGCAAAATCCCCATTCCCTCCCCACTCCAGGGGAAGGATACTGCAAAATCTCCATTCCCTCCTCACTCCAGGGGAAGGATACTGCAAAATCTCCGTTCTCTCCCCACTCCAGGGGGAAGGAAACTGCAAAATCCCCATTCCCGCCCCACTCCAGGGGAAGGATACTGCAAAATCCCCATTCCCTCCCCACTCCAGGGGAAGGATACTGTAAAATCTCCATTCCCTCCCGATCAGCTGGGAGTCAGGAGGCAGAGAATAGATGGGGGCGGGGCCAGTCAGAGGTGGAGTCCGTAGAGATATAATTTTTTATCATCACTTAGCAAATTATGAGATGGCATAAGAATGCGAAGAGGAGACAGAAAATTGGCAAGCAGGATTTGATTGTTCCCTTGGCAAGAATGAATTAGCAATTGGATGAGAGGGCGAGGTTTCATTTTGAGTAGTTTATGGCAGTGGAGAGAGAGAGAGAGAGAGAGAGAGAGAGAGAGGGAGGGAGGGAGGGAGGGAGGGAGGGAGGGAGGGAGAGAGAGAGAGAGAGAGAGGCTAGAAGAGGGAAACGTAAAAGGCCTCCACGGACCTTATATTTAAGATGGAAGAACAATCTGATACCAAAGGAAGATGAAAAAATACGATAGATCCTAGAATGCGTTGAGACGGACAAACTAACCAATGAAATCCAAGAAAAGGAAGAGACGGAGTATTATTTAATTTGGGGAAAATGATGCAGGTGGTTGGAGGATAGAAACAAGAAATAAGAACCTGAAAAAAGGAATTTGTATTTTAGATGCCGTAGAAATTAGTGACAAAACGTCTAAGAAAGATAGGATTCACAAACCTAGGAAAAATAGTATACTAGTAGCAGAACAACAAAGACAGTTTGATGCAAATAGCCACACATAGATTGATCAGTAAAAGAGAAGGAAATAAGGGGATTAAAAGTGTAAAATTGAATAGAAATGTATTGAGAGGGAAACAGGTATGTAAAGGTGTACCGCTTGCAGGGGTGGGTTTCTGCAGGCTCGCACCTACTCGCGAGAGCCGGTTGGTGAAATTTAGAGAACCGGTGAGAGGGGGTTCCACCGGCGTACCTGGAAGTAAATCTGGCCCACCGCTGCCAGTGACCCAACGGGAAGGAAAGGAAGGAAAAAAGGAAGGAAGAAAGGAAAGAAGAAAGAAAGAAAGAAAGAAAGAAAGAAAGAAAGAAAGAAAGAAAGAAAGAAAGAAAGAAAGAAAGAAAGAAAGAAAGAAAGAAAGAAAGAAAGAAAGAAAAAAAGAAAGAATTTATCATCACAATTGAGTCCAAAATTTTGGTTGCTAAGCAAGAGCGTTGTTAAATGAGTTTCACCACATTTTAAAAGGTGGCCACTCCCACTTGTCACATGACTGCCAAGCCACGCCCACAAAATAGGCCACACCTACAGAGTAGGTTCTAAAAAATTTGAAACCCACCCCTGACCGCTTGATATCTGCTGTAGGAAGGAGACGTGAAGTGATATATAAATATATCACGATATGTATATGTGATATATAAATGTTGTGTATGTCTTTCTTCATGTGCTTACGTGTTCAAAATAAAAAATGAAATTTAAAAAAAAAGGAAATTTGGCAAATGCTTTGTTCAAACAGACTTCAGGGAGAGGGGGGGAAAATGAAAGGAAAACGAACGGATCTCTGCTTTCCGCAGTGAGATATGCGTACATCCAAATGTGCCCTGTGTGATTATCTGCCTTCTTTCTATAAGATGAAATAATTGCTTGCATCAAATATTTATATAAGAGGGCAAACACACAAGGCAGAGTGGTAAAAGCATTGAATGGCTTTGCTCTCCATCAGGCAAAGCCTGGGGAATATTTCCGAATTGGACTATCATTTCACGAGGCAATGCTAAAAATGAACAAAAAGAGAGAGAAGAAGAATCATACAGACAGATTGTCCTTGACGTACGAATGTAACGGAGCCTACACATTACGATTATCAATCTGGACAGTCTTAAAATGGGATGTAAGTAGTTTTGGGGAGATCCATTGTAACTTAGAGCCAGGCGTAAATCGAGGATTTCCTGTAGTACCTTTCATACATGTGGGTCACATGCCAATCATCCCAACAAGACATTCAAGCACGTGTGCAACACTGCACATCATTTTCAGGAATGGTAGGCTGGCAATAATAGCAATGACACTTAGACTTATACCCCGCTTCATCGTGCTCTACAACCCTTTCTAAGCAGTTTACAGAATCGGCATATTGCCCCCAACAATCTGGGTCCTCATTTTAGGACTAAGTCAATCTTGAGTCGGTGAGGATCAAACTGCTGGCAGTCGGCAGAGTTAGTCTGCAATACGGCATTCTAAGCAGGGTGTTGAGTTAATGAATTAACTAATTTCTAAGCCACCCATCTCACCTAAGTGAATGAGTGATTATTGGGAGATTATTGGCCTGGAATCTAGAGAGTAACCTTAGATACTGATTAACAGAGTTGGACGCGCCCTTGTAGGTCATCTAGTCCAACTCCTTGCCCAAGCAGACCCTACACGATTTCTGACAGATGGCAGCCCAGTCTCTTCTTGAAAACTTCCAGTGATGGAGCTCCCATAAATTCTGAAGGCAACTTCTGTGTTGATTGTTCTGTCAGAAAATTCCTCCTTATTTCTAGGTTGAATCTCTCCTTGTTGAGTTTCCATCCATTATTCCTTGTCTGGCTTTCAGATGTTTTGGAAAATAACCCCCTCCTCTCTGTGGCAGCCCCTCCAATATTGGAAGACTGCCCTCATGCCTCCCCTGGTCCTTCTCTTCACTAGACTAGCCAGGCCCAGTTCTTGCAACCGTTCTTCGTGTGTTTTAGCCTCCAGTCCCCTAATCATCTTGGTTGCTCTTCTCTGCACTCTTTCCAGAGTCTCAATGTCTTTTGTATAGTGACCAAAACTGGATGCAGTACTCTAGGTGTGATCTTACTAAGGCCTTTTCAGTAGCAGTCCTCTCTCTCTGAAACAGCATGCCCCAAGGTCTACTTGTCTCCCTCCCCAGAAACAACTGGTGAAGACTGCTTTCTCCCAAAGATGATTTTGGCAGGAAGCTTTCAGATAGACAGAATTCTGTGCTGATAATCACTTTGTTTAATTATGTATTTTGCAATTATGCATTGTTTAATGGCCATTTCTAGAGTGTACAGTATATTGTAAGCTCCTGGAGTTACTTCCACAGGCGGCATATAAATGTTGGTAATAAATCATTACCCTGATGAAATTTCTCCTAGTAGGATATTATGACCATTCGTGATAAAACATTAAAGGGAGCCAACATAAACACAGCATGTTGCCACAGTTTGATATCCAGCTGGTTGGAAGAGGTTCAAACAATCTTCAGAGTAAATCTGGTAATCTAGCCAAATCCTTTTGAAGCTTACAGTTTAGAGTTCTTTATCTAATATCTCACTTCAAATCCAGTGAGTAATAAAGCATTAACAGAGAATCCAATTAGGGGTCTCCATTTTTGGGCCGTTTATACTGAAATTTGCCCATCTAAATAAGAGGTGCTAAACCCATCGAATAAAACTAATTCAGAACTAAAATCTCAGACCTGTCAGGCCATATTCCTCTTGGATCGTTGGCCTGCCACACTTTCTATTATTCTACTATGCCTTTTCTGTTGTGGGAAAATGGGAGGGAGGATTGTGTGGAGTGAGATGCCATGTAGCCAAAACAAAATTCCTTTCTAGAAACCCAAGGTCATCCTTTGTCTCTGCGCCTCTCCACCTGACCGGAACTGGATGGGTGGACTCTGTCTTCATGGCAGTGGAAGATTGGACCATATGATGGACTTGTGGGTGTGGGATAAGATCTTGAACTTTTAGCTAGGTGGGGAAAACTAGGAAGCTTTCAGATTCGGGTTTTCCCCGATGTGCCAATGTGGCTCTCTTAATAAATTGAAACTTTGAGCAATACTTTGCCTTGGACTCTGATTTAATTTTGGATGCTATTTGGAACCCTGACAAAACCTACTTGACAAGCAGAAGATGTATATGACTGGAAAAAACTGAGTGGAAGACTTAGCAGATTAACAGAGTTGGACGGGACCTTATAGGTCATCTAGTCCAACCTCCCCGCTCAAGCAGGAGGCCCTACACCATTTCTGACAGAAAGTCTCAAGTGATGAAGCTCTTAAGTCGACCCGTTTTCTTAGTTGTTCTTGTCTTCTGGCAGCTCTGCGCATGTGCACTCTGGGAACAGGCTCCAGCTGCTCTTCTGCCTCACTGCTGTCTAGATCCCTCTCTCCCTTCCAATGCAGAGCCCTCGTCTGAGCTTTCCTCAGGATTGGCCCAACTTCCCAACCTCCTCACTGTTAGATGGTGAGCCATAACGGATGGACGGATGGACGGACGGACAGACGGACGGACGGACGGATGGATGGATGGATGGATGGATGGATGGAAAAAATGGATGCATAGAAGAGGGAGATCAGATGGATGGATGGATGGATGGATATAGTTTCAATACAGTTAACAGATGGATAAAGAAAGAGACAGAGACAGAAACAGAGAGATCTGTATCTATCTGTCTATCATCTACATATTCTCTCTACAAATCACTCAATCACATTCTCCAAAAGGACCCAGGGCGGCGATACTGAATGCCCACCAGTAGGCAGCTTTGGAAGCTGTGAAGAAGTTATAACGTAGAGAGGATTTTTTTTTTACTTTTTCCATGAATTGAGGGAAACATTTGCCTTTTTTTTTGCATATATATTTGAGAATGGCCTAGCATATAATTACACCCTACATCATCGGGAAGTCCCTGGCCGTGCAGATTTAAAGATCCCACTGGCTTCTGCCATCTTCACTGTGCTCTCTGGGCACAAATTTACTTTTCTATCTCTACGTTTGAAGCCAGCTAAAGTAAATATTCCGCATGGGCTAAACTCTGAAGGAGGATTGCTTTAAAGCCGTTTCATCATTGAAGGCGGAGGGGAGACCTCTGAAGGGAGAGAAATGAAGCTCCCTGATAAAGATTGCACTCAGCAGGAACAATTACAGCATCAAGCGAAACTTGAAGTGGAAGGTTATTAGGAAAACAGGCAGGCGAGACTTGTGGCTTTTGTCTCTGCTCTCCAAACAGACACACGTACAGACACAACCGATACAACAAGAAATACCTCAGATAATGCCTCGAGAATCCACAGTGGATTTATTTCGAGGACAGTCTAGAAAGGAAAAATGTGCCCTGCATTTCTCTGCTGAAGTGAGACTTCAACACAGAATATTGAATGCAAAGCATTTCTGTCGATGTGGATTTGAATTTGAAATCATGTTATGATTGCAAGGCCCAAGAAAGGAGGATAAGGATTGGTAAAGAACTGTAGTGGCCTGTCGGCCACCAGCCTCTCCAGCACCCAAATTAGATGAGGAGGAGGCAAGGGAGTCAGGGTCAACATCAAGGCAGCCTGAGCACTCCGAGGGGGAAGAGGGAATGGAGCTGGCAGAGAGAGAGAGACAGAGACAGAGAGACAGAGGTGGAGCCTGGGCTCTCCTCAGATGGAGAGTCAACAGCCCCCAGGGCTGGAGGTGTCTGATGAGGAAGAGGAGGAAAAGCTAGGTCCAGAGCGTCTGAGGCACAGATGCATAGAAGGCAGAGGAGAGGAGAGCAGTGGAAATCTGTGGGCTGGTCCTTGGGATGGAAGAGCCACCACTGCTAGCAAAACCCCACCCTAGCTCTGGGGATCAAAGGCAGGGGGCGGAGATGAATAGGTGTGGCAGAGGAGAGGAGTGCAGTGGAAATCTATGGGCTGGTCCTTGGGACGGAAGAGCCACCACTGCTAGCAAAGCCCTACCCTAGCTCTGGGGATAAAAGACAGGGGGCGGAAATGAATAGATGTGGAAGACAACTATTCATCTACCTGCCAGACCTGTTAGCCTGCGTTAAGAGAGAGACTTTTTGGCAGGGCTACTGGCACTCCTGTGGCAGAGGGGCCAGGGACCCCAATCCCTAGTTGTCCCTGGCTCCAGGATCACCCCTGACCCCTTGAGAGATTTGCCCGCTTGCCCTTTGGACAGCTTGTGCAAGATGTGTGGGTGTACTTCTCTGTTCTTAAAAGTTCTCAAAGTATTACAAATATTGCTGAAACCTTGCTTCAAGAGATGGAAAGAGGAAGTAACTGGGGGAGAAGGGGAGGTGTAAGATAGAAACCCTATATGGGAACTATAGCTGGCATTAAACAAATGACTATGCGTTTATAGGACATGTATTGATTCCTGTATTAACTTCTGATTTATCCATATGTGTTTCTGTATTAAGGACGAAGGTATAAAACTAACTCCCTGGGCGTTGCCCCGGCAGTTCAGTCTTTAGTGCAAGAGCACTCTGAGCTCTTGACGCGTCAATAAATCCTGTTTCTCTATTACCTTTGTGGTCTCTTGTCCTGTCGTTACAACCAGACTGTGGTTGGCCTGGTTTTTGCCGCTACACTCCCGATAAAGGAATCATTGATTTAACTACAGAGGGTTTGCCATTTTTGGGAATCTGGGTCAGAACAAGAACATTCAATCTGTGTTTAATTCAATTTTGTGAAAGCTGAAGCATAGTGGGTATAGTAAATGAGCACAGCAGTGGTGGGATTCAACAATGTTTACTACCGATTTGGTGGACGTGGCTTGGTGGGCGTGATGTGGCTTGGTGGACATGGCAGGGGAAGGATACTGCAAAATCCCCATTCCCTCCCGATCAGCTGGGACTCAGGAGGCAGAGAATAGGTGTGGGCGGGGCCAGCCAGAGGTGGTGTCCATAGAGATATAAATTGCCACTTGGTATAGAAGGGCAGAAGAGGTAAAACAGAAGCAAAATTGACAGTCAGGGTAAAGGAATATGGCATCTGCTATTCTGTGAAACACTCCAAATTTTAAACATCTGTCCTCTCTCCTTTGCAGGGTAAAAAAAAAACACAGAATAGGAAAAAAGAGAGCTGCGACTCACATCATTGATTCTTTTAGCATCTGTCAGTTGCTTTTGAAGGCTTCAAGCAAGAAATTTCCTAATCCACCTTTCCTAAGATGCAGGTTCCACCTTCCAGAATCAGGCAGCTATTTTTCAGCCAGCCTTGGAGAAGTTGAATATTATGGCATCTTCTACATAGCATTGTACATTTTCCAGACCTTTAGCATATACTGTGGTTTCCAGAAAAAACCAAAGATAGGAACAAGGAAGCTGGTGCCTAAGGCAATCTCTGAAGTCTTCAAACAAAGGCAAAAAGGAAATAAATCGCTGGATGGCGAAGGACTTAAATAATGCAAACACGATTAGACACAGTTAAGCAAATATTTATTTGCGTCATTTAGACACAGCGCCTCTAAAGGACATCTTAATGTCACTGCCAGTGATCTATCCAAAACAAGCCATTCTAAAGATCAAGCCAATGTTTGTTTGGAAATTATATTTTCAGAAACCAGGCTGGCTCGGAATAGACTCAAATGAGAAATATGGTACACACCGAGACCATCTAAATCAGGGGTAGTCAACCTTTTATACCTACCGCCCACTTTTGCATCTCTGTTAGTAGTGAAATTTTCTAACCGCCCACTGGTTCCACAGTAATGGTGATTTATAAAGTAGGGAAGTCAATTAAATTTAAAAAAGGAAAGTGCTTCAGTATCGGACAAAACCCCTACCGCCCACCATGAAAGCTGGAATGCCCACTAGTGGCCGGTAGGGACCAGGTTCACTACCACCAATCTAAATTTTAAAAAATCTTGCTATTAACTATTTCTCTCTTTGAATTCTACCCTACACTTAAAAACAGATGTACTTCATTTAGAATCGAGAATGGTTGTGTTGGTATCACCCCAAAAAGTAACCAATAAGGAATACATTCCAAGCTTTCTGATAAGGAGCAGAACTGTTTTATAGATGTTTTTATTCCACTGTTATTATTTTTATAAATAAGTCAAGGTAGGCAACGTATCTAACACTATTTCCTCCTCCCATTTTCCCCACAATCATAACTTGGTGGGGTGAGGTGAACTGAGAAGCAGTGACCAACCCAAAGTCACACAGATGGCTTTCATGCCTACATTGGGACTAGAACTTACAGTCTCCAGGTTTCTAAGTTAGCACCTTAACCAGGGGTGGGTTCCAGCAGACACTACTGCCGGTTCGCTCATATGCGTGCTTCGCGCATGCGCTGTGCATGCCTGCACAGTGCAAATAAAACTGTTCTGTGCATACACGGAACTGAAAAACAAGATGGAGGTGCTGCCGTCCAGGGAACCAGTTCGGGGGTGTGATAGGCCTGGGTCACTGCTGATTCCGGTGACCCAGGCTGCCAAACCGCTACCGTTTGGAACTGAACCTGTCTGAACCGGTAGCAGCCCACCACTGACCTTAACCATGACACCCAACTGCTGCTAAAGCTCTCTGAGAAGCCAATGTGTTTTGGGTTGGCATTCTATTCCAGGTACATAACGCCATACCTCAAGAGTAAAGGCAATCGACATAGGAGTGACAGAATTACAGAGCTGGAAGGGATCTTCTACTCCAGGGATGTCAAGCACAAGGCCCAGGGGTTGGATCCGGGCCACAAGGTGCTTAAATCTGACTCATGGGGCCACCCTAGAAACAGCAAAGGACGGCCCGTGGTGCCTCTGCCAGGGAAAAGAAGGCCATGCACAGCTCTCCCAGGCTCCATTTCAGCTCTCTCTCTCTCTCTCTCTCACACACACACACACACATACACACTCCATTTTCACAGGCAGAGGGCAACAGGAGGCCATTGCAGCTGAAAACAGGAGCCCATTTTCACTGGCAGAGCCCTCGGGCCACCACAAATGCCCCCGATGTGAGTGACGTCAAGGTGGCCAAGCCCACCCTGGTCACCCCCACCCTGGCCCTCCGAGGTCAAACAAAGTCCTGATGTGGCCCTCAATGAAATCCATTTTGGCACCCCTGTCCTAGCCCAACCCTGTTCAGGCAGGAAACCCTATACTATTTCAGGTTGTCTCATCTCGTCTTCAAAATTTCCAGTGTTGGAGCGTTCACAACTTCTGGAGGCAAGTTGCTCCCCTGATTAATTGCTCTCCCTGTTTAGGGAACAGTTGAGAATAGGGGAGCTCTTCTAAATATAAGCAGAGACCCTCTTCTCTCAAACGTCAAGGGAGAGCATGATAATTTCTCTCGTGTTTTACGCCTGCTGAAGTTCGGCTTCTGGAAGCAATCGCCGAGAACATCTTCTGAACATGGAATTCTAATGTCGTGGGATCCAGAGGTCAACGCTTCCAATGTCCTTTTTATGATGAGCATAGAGGACAGCCTCAGTGGCATAAGGATGAATTCTGTTTTTTTGTAAGGGAAAAGCTCTTCCTACCGCATTTCCATTACCTTCTCAAATTCTAATGGAAATAGTACAGCTAATAGCTTCTAGGAGACTACTTTGAGGACAGAGTAGCAAATTGAAATGGAGGCAATTTGTGGCCTCATTCTCTCTTCACCAGGTTTTCTTACCTCTCCAGGAAAAAAAGGAGAGAGGAGGGGGAAGTCACAATTCATACCATGGCTTGCTAAAATCCCCCCTAATTAATCTTTATTAAGCTACGGCATCAGGCAAGTATATATTTCTCCCATATTTGCATGCCCTCTAAAAATTGGTATATAATACAATAGCAGAGTTGGAAGGGACCTTGTAGGTCTTCTAGTCCAACCCCCTGCCTTGGCAGGAACTTTATACCATTTCAGACAAATGGCTATCCAACATCTTCTTAAAGACTTCCAGTGTTGGGGTATTCACAACTTCTGGAGGCAGGTTGTTCCACTGGTTAATTGTTCTCACTGTCAGGAAATTTCTCCTTAGTTCTAAGTTGCTTCTCTCCTTGATTAGTTTCCACCCATTGCTTCTTGTCCTGCCCTCAGGTGCTTTGGAGAATAGTTTGACTCCCTCTTCTTTGTGGCACCCTCTGAGATATCGGAACACTGCTATCATGTCTCCCCTGGTCCTTCTCTTCATCAAACTAGACATACCCAGTTCCTGCAACCGTTATTAAACATGTATTTAAGATGGTCAGAATTCCTGAATTCCATATCAGGTTGCTACAATTTAAAGTATGTATTATCATCTTGAGGGATGCGGTGGCTCAGTGGCTAATATACTGAGCTTGTCAATCAAAAAAGGCAGCAGTTTGGTGGTTCAAATCCCTAGCGCTGCATTACAAAGTGAGCTCCCATTAGTTGTCCCAGCTTCTGCCAACCTAGCATGTCGAAAGCATGTAAAAATGCAAGTAGAAAAATAGGAACCACCTTTGGTGGGAAGGGAACAGCATTCTGTGCGCCTTCGGCATTTAAGTCATGCTGGCCACATGACCACGGAGACATCTTCGGACAGTGCTGGCTCTTCTGCTTTGAAATGGCGATGACCACCGCTCCCTAAAGTCGGGAACAACTAGCACATATGTGTGAGGGGAACTTTTATCTTTATCTTATTGTCATCTTAATTAAACGCCATTGATGGCTGATCAAGCAGTTGGCCTTTTAAATCATGGGTTTCAACACTGACTTACAAGATCTGCAAGGTTATGTAAATCATTGTTGTCATAGTTATTTTACCATGGATGCTTTACTGATATATGTGAGCCCTGAGAATATTTTTGATTTTGGTTGATCAAATGGACAGGTAACGAAATAAATAAAACTCTGTGCCGGGATAAAACAGTTATGTTGAAATAAACATGTACAAACGACCATCTTCAAAGCGCTCCATGGCTCGGGACCTAGTTATATGCGAGACCGTCTCCTGCCCCATACATCCCTTAGACCGATACGCTCCCACAGAGAGGGCCTTCTCAGGGTGCCGTCGGCTGGACAATGCCGACTGGCAACACCCAGGGGAAGGGCCTTCTCTGTGGCGGGCCCTGCCCTGTGGAACGACCTACCCCCAGAATTTCGTACCATCACCGACCTCCGCCTCTTCCGCCAGGGTTTAAAAACACACCTCTTTCATCAAGCTGGCCTAACATAACCTCCGCTGGGACTAGTTTAGAATAGTTTTATTTCGGGGATTTTAATTGGTTTTTAGCGCAGGACAGGCATTTAATAGATTTTTTAAATTTTTGTATTGCGATTTTGTATGTATTTTAAATTCCTGTGCGCCGCCCTGGGTCCTTTAGGAGAAGGGCGGGATATAAATCTAATAAATACAAAATACAAAAAAAAAAAAAAAAAGCACAGAGAGACCATTCAGTGCTATTGAATCTTCTCCTAACAACAATTGGGAAATGTGATTGGAACATTCTTTTAATACAAATAGATCCAAGTTTCTATTCCAATTCAGAACCTTTATGCACTGAAATCTGCACATAACTACACATATTTTTCTAGTGTAGTTAACCATTAAAAACATCAACAAATTTCACACTAGCAAGTATGGAGGAGAGGAGGAGGAGGGAGGGGTTAGTATTAAAGAAATAAGCCTGTAAAACTCTATTTATTTTTATTATATTTATTACATTTGCGTCATCCTATCTCGATAGTTTGCCCTTTTAAGCACTTAAGGTATTGAGCTGCTTTGGTTTTCTATAAGGCTACATAGCAACCACGCAAGATTGTGACTGATTGTTACCCTGTGGATCAGGCATGCCTTTCACTTCCAGTGTTACTGAGTACATCTTTGCTCCCGAGATATTTCTAGACTCAAAGAAAGCAAAACTTACAAGCACACGTGTAGAAGCCCACAAATGCTTACACTCAACAACTGCCAAAGGTTGCAGCTTTGTGGCTCTCCATTGAAGCAAGCTTTGAAATGGTTCAGGGATCGGGTCATGGGAATCTGAGAGAAAATAGCTCATGTTTCCATTAATTCCATGAGTGGAAAGATAGAATTTAGAAGAACTGTTAATACCACCTTATAAGGCCTTGGTAAGGCCACACTTGGAATACGGCATTCAGTTTTGGTTGCCACGATGTAGAAAAGATGTGGAGACCCTAGAAAGAGTGCAGAGAAGAGCAACAAAGATGATTAGGGGATTGGAGACTAAAACATATGAAGAACGGTTGCAGGAACTGGGTATGTCTAGTTTAATGAAAAGAAGGATCAGGGGAGACATGATAGCAGTCTTCCAATATCTCAGGGGTTGCCACAGAGAAGAGGGAGTCAAGCTATTCTCCAAAGCACCTGAGAACACAGGAGAATACCTGTGTCAGGGACTGGCCAGTTTTCCATTTTAACAAGGTTGCTTCATGGATCTTTTATCTTGAAGGTAAAATCTGCTGATGTTCAAGTTGTTCTCCAAAGCACCTGAGGGTAGAACAAGAAGCAATGGGTGGAAACCAATCAAGGAGAGAATCAATCTAGAACTAAGGAGAAATTTCCTGACAATGAGAACAATTAATCAGTGGAACAGAAGTTGCCTCCAATAGTTGTGAATGATCCAACATTGGAAGTTTTTTAGAAGAGGTTGGATAACCATTTGTCTGAAGTGGTGTAGGGTTTCCTGCCTAAGCAGGGGGTTGGCCTAGAAGACCTCCAAGGTCCCTTCCAACTCTGTTATTCTATTCTATTCTATTCTATTCTATTCTATTCCATTCCATTCCATTCCATTCCATGAAATACAACATACTGCACTGTCCAAGGGATGGGTGAACAATGGAGAGGTTTTATGGTGATTCTCTTTTCTCTATTTCTCTTTCTTTGTGTTCATTTTTAAGACACAGGTTGTTTTTATTTTCCCCAGAGAGGCAAAAGAACAATACCATTCAGGAATTGCTGGCATTTGCCAGTGAGCCATCTGAATCTGAGGAAGCATAAAATGTTTTCAGACAAGAAACCATTCCCAGCTACTACTATTAACTTCTCTCCAACATTTCTCAACAGGTAGCATATAGATTGAAATAAATGCATCTCCAGAGACTAAAGGGAAAAATAATTTCACAAATTAAGTTCCTTTTACTTAAGATCCTGCAGAGTAAACATCTGATGGGGGGGAAAAAGCTTTAATGTTAATGGGCCCTTTTTCAAATGTTAGCATACATTAAATGCTAATTGTTATATTCAAAACTGTTTAGAATTTTATTTCTAAGTGCTGATTCACAGCCTGGCTGGTTGGCAGGCTGACTGCCTTTCTCACTGCATGCATACATGAAGCTAAATCAAAGCGAACCCTTTGAAACATAAACCAGATCCAAATTGGAATTGTTTACAGTTTTAAAAGCAAAATTAAGGAAATCCATGGCTATTCATTTGAGGAAAAATGGCAACAGGATAGTGAGATGGAATTGCAGAATATTCAAAGGTGAAGCTAGAAATCATGAATAGTACACACAGTTCTCGGGTATGAATTGTGACGAGATCTATTGGATCAGAAGCCAGAATTTATTAGCTAGCTAGAGGTGTGTGTGCAACAAACTGCTGGCTGATACAAACTCAGAATATTCCAGTGCATATAAAGGAGAAAAAAAACAAGTTTCTGTGAATCTGATCAAAATATGCTTATAAAAATGGATGAATGAATGGAAGCAGGCATTGCCAGTTTCCAAAGATCTATAGAGAAATACTAAATGGTGCTAATACATTTTATTTTATTTTATTTTCTCTTCCTTTCTATTTGCTCAAGTATTAATCCTTTCCAGGATTTTGCTTTGCTTATGCCTAGGATGGGATGGGATGGGATGGGTTGGGATGGGATGGAATTGGATGGGATGGGATGGGATGGGATGGGATGGGATGGGATGGGATGGGATGGGATGGGATGGGATGGGATGGGATAGGATAGGATAGGATAGGATAGGATAGGATAGGATAGGATAGGATAGGATAGGAAAGGAAAAGTTGGAAGGCACCTTGGAGGTCTTCTAGTCCAACCCCCTGCTTATTCTATTCTATTCCATTCCATTCTATTCTATGAAGTACAACATGTTGCACCGTGCAGGAAACCCTACACCACTTCAGACAAATGGTTATCCAACATCTTCTTAAAAACTTCCAGTGTTGGAGCATTCGCAACTTCCGGAGGCAACTTCTGTTCCACTGATGAATTGTTCTCATTGTCAGGAAATTTCTCCTTCGTTCTAGATTGATTCTCACCTTGATTGCTTCTTAACCTGCCTTCAGGTGCTTTGGAGAACAATTTGACTCCCTGTTCTTTGTGGCAGCCCCTCAGATACTGGAACACTGCTATCATGTCTCCCCTGGTCCTTCTTTTCATTTAACTAGACAAACCCAATTCCTGCAACCGTTCTTCATACGTTTTAGCCCCCAGTCCCTTAATCATCTTTGTTGCTCTTCTCTACGCTCTTTCTAGAGTCTCAACATCTTTTCTGCATCGTGGCAACCAAAACTGAATGCCGTATTCCAAGTGTGGCCTCACCAAGGCATTATAAAGTGGTATTAACTTGTGTTTGATATTTGAGTTTTTTGTTTATGTTGTTTGTTATATATTGTTTGTGGAGTTTTATGTTTTTGTATGTCTTTTTTGTTTGGTGTTTGGTGTGCACATAAAGGAAGAGGAGGGGTCAGGCTTAAAAAAGTTACCGCTTAAATGCGGTTTATAAAAATAATGACATGGAACGTGAAAGGTACAGGCAATCATATAAAAAGGAAAAGATTGGAACTTAAATTTAAAAGGGATTCTCCAGATATATTATTTTTGCAGGAAACTCATCAAAAATCTGAGGATTTTAATAGAATGAATATTAAAGGTATGCAAATTTATGAAAAATCTTTTGGGACTTCCAAAGCTAGAGGAGTTGCGATATTGATATCAAATAGGGTACACTTCGAGAAAAAACAAGTAATTAGAGATGAGGAAGGCAGATATTTAATAATTACAGGGAATATTAACGAGCAAAAAGTGACATTGGTTAATTTATATTTACCGAATGAAAAACAAAAGGGATTTTTGGATAAAATTACTAAGATTTTGGAAACAGAAAGTGAAGGGAAAGTAATTGTGGCGGGAGATTTCAACCTAATTAGGGATAAAATTGATAGTAATAATCCTACCCGCTTTAGACAAACAAATAAAGGGGAAATTTTAAATAATTGGATGTTTCAAAACAGTGTGGCAGATGTTTGGAGAGAGTTGAAAGGCCCTGAAAGGGTGTATACATTTTGTTCTAAGGTACATAATACTTATTCAAGGATTGATTATATTTTTGTTTCCAAAGATTTGCTGAATAAAGTAGATAGAATAGATGTGGGAATTTTTAAGGATTCTGACCATGCAGAAGTCATGATGGAAATAGATTTTAATTTTGAGAAAAAGGAAAGAGGTTGGAGATATGATGAAAAATTGTATAAAAGGGAGGAGGATAAAATATGGATATTCAAAAAATGGAAGGAAAGTTGGGAATTGAATGATAATGAAGAGGTCAAATTTGAAATTGTTTGGGATACCATGAAAGCCATATTTAGAGGAGAAAGTATTAAATTGTCAAGCAGGAAATATAGAGAATACAAAGCAAAAATTGATCAGGATACAAGACAAATTAAGATATTGGAGAACCAATTCTCACTTACGAAAGATAAAAAATGTTTGGAGGAATTGACCTTATTAAAAACTAAATTGATAGAAGAAGATATTGAATTGGTTAAAAAAAATTTAAGATATTTGAATAGGGATTTTTTTGAATTTAGTAATAAAAATTCTAGGTTATTGGCAAAGACGGCGAAAAATAAAACTCAAAAGAGAGAAATTGGTTCTCTGATAGATGATAAAGGTATAAGGTGTTATAAGAGATTGGAGAAATGTGAAGTAGCTAGGAATTTTTTTCAAAAATTATACTTAAAGAAATCAATTGATTTAGAAAAATTGAAGAATCATCTTGGAAAATATGGTATGAAGATAGATCAAACATACAAAGACTTGATGGAAAGAGATATTACACAGGAGGAAATTAATGAAATAATACAAGAGTTAAAATTAGGGAAGACCCCAGGAGAAGATGGATTACCTGCTGAATTTTATAAAGATTTCAAGGAACTAATAGTACCAAAACTACAAAAATTATTCAATGGAATTTTACATGGTGGAGAAGTCCCGATGTCATGGAATAAGACAGTAATATCTATAATTCCTAAACCGGATAAAGATCTTGAGAGGATCGAGTCCTATCGACCTATTTCTTTAATCAACCAAGATGCTAAAATATTTACAGCTATTATAAGTAATAGATTAAATAGTTTTATAGATAAATATATAAGTTATAACCAAGTAGGGTTTGTTAAAGGTAGATATATGAGTGATATAATTAGAAGAGTATTGAATATTATAGATGTAGCAGAGAATAATGGAGATGAATTAGGTATAATATCGTTAGATATTTTTAAAGCTTTTGATTCTGTACAATGGGATACTATAAAAGTAATTATCGAGGCATTAGGCTTTGGTAATAAATTTATACATGTTATTTCAAAACTGTATCAAAAAAGCAGTGCAAAGGTAAAGGTGAATGGAATAATGACGGAAGAGATTAAATTGGAAGCAGGCACGAGACAAGGATGTCCCTTGTCTCCAACATTATTTTTGTTAGTTATGGAAATTTTGATTAAATTGATAGAAGCAGATGAAGAGTTGGAAGGTTATAAGGGATATAAGATAAATTTGTATGCGGATGACACTTTGATTATTTTGAAAGATATAGAGAGAGATTTAAAGAGGATAAATAAACATTTGATAGAATTTGAAGAAATGACAGGTTTAAAGGTAAATTGGTCAAAATCTGAATTACTAATGAATAAAGATGGTAAGGAGTGGGAGAGTATGCAAGAACAATTTGGGATAAGAGCTAAGAATACATTGAAATACTTGGGGATAACACTTTCACTTAAAGTTAGAGATTTAAAAAAAATTAACTATGAGGTGATGCTGAAGGAAGTAGAAAAAAAGATAGATAAATATAAAGAGATAAAGTTGTCTTGGTTTGGTAGAATTGCAATGTGTAAAATGATGTTATTACCAAAGTTTAACTTTTTATTTGAGATGCTACCATTAAATTTGACAGAGAAAGATATAGAAGAATATCAGAAGAAATTAGACAAATTTTGTAATGGTGGGAAAAGACCAAGATTAATGAAGAAATTGTGGTATCAAAATCAAAAAGAGGGTGGATTGGGAATTCCCAATCTACTTAATTATTATCGGGCATATAATATTAGAACTGTGATAAAAATACTTAAAGGTGGAGATGGTCATTGGGGAGATCTGGAGTTAAAAGATATTAAGAGATTTGGGTCTATATGGTTTTTAGATAGAGCAAAAACAAAAAAGACAATTAATAGTTATTGGTTAAAAGGGTTGAGTAAAACTTGGAATAAATTTGTTAAAAAATTGATTCCGGATATAACGTTTTTGGGAAAGACAACTGAAAGTTGGCCGATTAAAACCAATATAAGTCGGAACAAAGTAATTGAAGATGAAAATATAGGAAATATAGTAGATTGGTTAAGAGCCTTAGGAACTGAAAGTAGGAAGAAAAAAGTAATTCAAAAATTGGAGTTAAATTGGTTTGAAAAAATACAGGTAGAAAAATGGAATATGAAAGTAAGGGGAATATGTAACATAGATAGAAGTAAAACTAAGTTTGAAAGTTTAGTATCTCAAATTATTAAAGATGAAACCGGGTTAAAAGGACTCGTCAGTAAGATATACAGGATTATAAACTTTGATGGAAATCCACAAATGGTAATGAAAAGGAATTGGGAGGAAGATCTAAAGATTAAAATATTGGATTTGGATTGGAATGAGAATTGGAAGAGTCGGATTATGAGGACTTTATCTATAAGGATTAAAGAACATAATTTTAAGGTTGTTTGGAAATGGTACTGGACCCCACTAAGATTATCACTGATAGATAAAAAAATGAATGATAAATGTTGGAGATGTAATACGGAATTGGGAACTTATGAGCATATGTGGTATAAATGTGTGAAAATTAAAAAGTTTTGGCAGCAATTAGAAGGAACAATGTGTGAAATGATGAAAAGAATAATAATATTGAGACCAGAAACTATATTGTTATTGATAATTAATGAACCAGAGTTAACAAAACACGAGAAAGAACTGATTAGAATTATGATTATAATGGGTAGAATTGTAATAGCAAGATATTGGAAAATAGAGGTAAATATTAAAATAGAAGAATGGTATTGTGAAATGTGGAAATTAGCCTTAAATGATAAAATGACGTGTGATATTAAATTTAGAGAGGGGGTTTATAAAAATGATATCTTTTGGAAGACTTGGAAGCCATTCGTGGACTATGCACTTGGAACTTTGGACGTCTCGACGCCTGTACCGAGGGAACGTGGATTTTGGAGATCCTAAAGATAATAGACGACACTTGAAACCAACTCTTCCTTTTGTTTTGTACAGCACTGGGTGATAAAAAAAAAAAAATAAAAAAAAAAAATAAAGTGGTATTAACGCTTCGCATGATCTTGATTCTATCCCTCACTGTTAATGTAAAAAATTATGTGTATTTGTATGTATATCTGTGTGTGCATGCATGCATACAATACGCATTTTACTTGTTCAAAGAGTGTCAAATTAAAGATGTTTTTAGATCAACTGCTGGGAAAGCGGAATAAATAAGAGTGCTTGAATAATTTTGAAGAGAGAAAAGTAACTGCACGTATCTATGGTGTATCTTATTTGGGCCCCAGTCTGCTTCTCATCTTGGATTGCAAGCTAATTAAGACATAAGAAACTCACAGTTTGTGTTCGAGCCACAGGTGATCAGACAGATCTTTTTAACAAGTGTCTGTTCAGGACTTTCATGCTGAAATTTCCTTTTGAAAGGGTCTTGTTTGAAAACAGCTATTCGGCAGACAGTTGCAGAGTGTCAGAAAGACTGATAATTTTCCCCGCTGGATTCTGAATTGCACTGTTGTCTGATTTTTATTCATTTCGTGTGTGTGTGTGTGTATGTGTGTGTGTGTGTGTAGAAGGAGTAGTCTGCTTCCCCACACAGAATAGAGAAAGATATTGGATATGGTGAAATAGGACATCGTTTCTATTGTTACATTTGACTAATAGTTTAGATAAGCAATCCAGTTGACGTGAGTTTGCAGGGGGAAGGTTCCCATGCTTGGGCTGTTGGTTGCATCTCAATATACTTAAGAGTTGGCCACTTTTAAAGATTGTTCAAAAACTTTAGACAAGGGGTAGGAAACTCAATTTCATTGAGGGCCATATCATTATGTACACTGAAAGCATATGCACTAAAAACAAATTCTTTGTTTGTCCAATCATACTTGGCCAATAAAGAATTATGTTCTGTTCTGTTCCGTTCCATTCTGTTCCATTCAGTTCTGTTCCATTCCATTCTATTCTACTCTGTTCTATTCTTTCTCCTATTCTATTCTGTTCTGTTCTGTTCTATTTTATTCTACTCTATTCTATTCTTTCTCCTATTCTATTCTATTCTACTCTGTTCCATTTCATTCCATTCTATTCTACTCTGTTCTGTTCTTTCTCCTATCCTATTGGGTTCTGTTCTGCTCCATTCTGTTCTGTTCCATTCAATTCCATTCCATTCTATTCTATTCTTTCTCCTATTCTATTCTTTTTCCTATTCTATTCTATCAGGCGTGGTTGACCTTGGCCAATTGGTGGGTGTGACCAACTTGGTGGGCATGGCTAACTGGATGGATGTGGCCACTTTGATGCCACTCCTCAAACTGCTGGCATGTTTCCTTTTCGCATTGGGTAGACTGGGCCAAAGCCAAGCTGGCCTGATCTCTCCTCTTCTCAATGGGTAGATCAGGACAGCCACGTGGGCCAGATCCAACCACATCTTGGACCAGATCCGGCTCACGGACCTTGACTTTGAGATCCCTGCTTTAGACGCTGTGGTATGAAATGAATACTT
The DNA here is from genome assembly GCA_039707465.1 of Rhabdophis nuchalis. Taxonomy (NCBI): domain Eukaryota; kingdom Metazoa; phylum Chordata; class Lepidosauria; order Squamata; family Natricidae; genus Rhabdophis; species Rhabdophis nuchalis. The sequence continues at coordinate 7,147,701 of CM077651.1, read as the reverse complement.
GCATTCTCTATATAATTTACATTATGATATTCTCATATAACATCGTGGTGCGACTAATCTACCTTTCTGTTCTATCCCAGCCAGAAAAGGTAAGCAAAAGGAGAGCAAAATAGGAGTGGGAGAATACAAGTTTAACCAACCAATGGCAGCATTTAGAGCTAATATACAGAAGCTAAAACAAACATTGATTGGGATCACCTGCCTAGGACTGGTAAACAAGCTTTATTTCCTTGAGAAAAGAACTGAAGATGTCAAATAAAAAGCAAGCGGACAAGCCAAGAATAAAGTGGGAATCAATACTAATCTTGAGAACCAGCCCAGATACTGTGAACCATGGATTATAAAAGGTGGAAGCATGGCAGTGGAAAGCTGAGGTTGCCCTAAAAATAATTTTTAGAAACTTCCAACAGTGTTTTCTCTCCTGGCCAAATAAGAATGTCCGTTCTTTACTTCTTTTCTTCTTTCCTTCCTTCCTTCTTTCCTTCTTTCCTTTTTTCTTTTTTCTTCCTTCCCTCTTCTTTCCTTCTTTCCTTCCTTCTTTCCTTCCTTCTTTCCTTCCTTCCTTCCTTCTTTTCTTCTTTCCTTCCTTCTTTCCTTCTTTTCTTCTTCCTTCTTTTCTTCTTTTCTTCCATCCTTCTTTCTTCTTTCATTCTTTTTTCTTCCTTCCCTCTTCTTTCCTTCCATCCTTCCTTCCTTCCTTCCTTCTTTCTTTATTTCCTTCTTTCCTTCCTTCCTTTGGTCTTCCCTTCTTTTGTTCTTTCCTTCTTCCTTCCTTTCCTTCCTTTCTTTTTCTTTCCTTCTTTCTTTTTTTCCTTCCTTCCTTCCTTCCTCCCACCCTTCCTTCCTTTCTCTGCCTATTTGTGGGGCCTCAACAAATGCTTGCTATATAACACATAGGATACTTTATGTTTCGTAAGAGGTTGAGGATGCAGCTGGTAGGCTGATGTTGGGGGTCAAAACAATTACTAACATACAGATACTATTTAAATTATGGTCCAGTTTCACTTGCATTATGAGTTGTGGTGGCACAGTGATTAGAATGCAGCATTGTAAGCAAACTCTGCCCACAGCCTGGAATTCAATCTTGAAGGGGGCACAAAGATGACTTAGCCTTCAATCTTTCTGAGGTCACCAAAATGAAGACCCAGATTGTTGGGAGCAATGTGCTGAAATCATAAGCCTCCCAGGGAGTGCTGTAAATAGCATTTAGCACTTAGATTTATATACCGCTTCATAATGCTTTACAGCTCCCTCTAAGCCAGGGATGTCCAAACTTGGGAACTTTAAGACTTGTGGACTTCAACTCCCAGAATTCCCCAGCCAGCTATGCTGGCTGGGGAATTCTGGGAGTTGAAGTCCACAAGTCTTAAAGTTCCCAAGTTTGGACATCCCTGCTCTAAGCAGTTGACAGAGTCAGTGTACTGTCCCCAATAATCCGGATCCTCATTTTTCCGACCTTGCAAGGGTGGAAGGCTGAGTCAACCTTGAGCCAGTGAGAATCGAACTGCCGACCTGCTAGCAGCCAGCAGCCAGCAGAAGCAGCCTGCACTATTGCACTCTAACCACTGCACCATCTCAGCTCATAGTAAAGCACCAGAGGGTGGTATATGAGCCTAAATGCTATTGCTACATGTTTGGCAAATAGGTCATTGGGACAATCTTCTATATTTGCTTGAGAATTTGGCTGATTTCTACAATTTCAGCTTGAACTCAAAATCATTCAGACCAACGGATAGGTCTGTTTTAAGACTATTTGGATTCCTCTTGCAAGGATAGTAAAATAGGTCTCTTCTTCAGTCATTTTCAAACACTGTTTCCAAGAACTTGATGCCGTTAATGAATTCATTGGGACTGTGGTTGTGTTTTGCCTAGACTAAAGGCTAGATGGGAGAAGATCTGCAAACAGCTGTCAGAGAGCCTTCTGCTGTGAAAAGGCAGAGAGAAAGAGACAGGTTTGATGTTGAGGAGTAATTCCCTTGAGAGGAAGTTGTGTGATTGTCCAGTGTGAACAGTAGACCTTTCAACCAGAGTAGGGTCGGCTGACATGTTAACCATTTTATTTTCTCTTTGAGTCCATTCTTTTTTGCAAATATCACTTACATTCCCTTGTACAAAAGAAGAGGGAGGGAGGGAGGGAGGGAGGGAGGGAGGGAGGGAGGGAGGGAGGGGGAATACATCTAACTTCAGAAGAAATAAGGAACTGATGTCAAAAGGTTAAGAAAATGAGTATTTTAGAACACTCATGCACCAAAGACAAATTCCTTGTGTGTCTAATCACACTTGGCCAATAAAGAATCCTATTCTATTCTATTCTATTCCATTCCATTCCGTTCCATTCCATTCTATTCAAGACAAATTCCTTGTGTGTCCAATCACACTTGGCCAATAAATAATTCAATTCTATTCTATTCTATTCTATTCTATTCTATTCTACCAAAGACAAATTCCTTGTGTGTCCAATCACACTTGGCCAATAAAAAATTCTATTCTATTCTAAAGTTCTTCCTTCTTCTAGAATGATTTTTTACTGTCTAGTTGGTTTCTAAGAAGTACCTTTTCAAGGTAAATCACTCAAATTCTGTGCTCAAGAGGAGGATGAGGATAAGAAGTGCATTTTATACTCCAAAAAACACGGTAATTGGGCCTAATCCCCTAATATCGCTAGCTGTTTACTTCTTTGTGATTGTTAGATGCTATAATTCACTTGCTTACAGATTCGGATTAAAATTGCCTTCATAGCCCTGCCTATTTTGAACCTAAAACTCCGATAGTAGCATCCTGATTTTTTTCAAAATTAACTTGAACTTGGAATCTTCGAAGGGCATTTTCTCCAAGGGCGACGGTCTTCTCTGCATAAGAATGATGAAGATCCATTGAGTTTAGATATGTTCGCTTTATTAAAATGCATTTGTATTCCGCAGTGTTTTCTTATTGGAAAAGTGGGTCTCTGGTTTATAGGTGTTGTTAATTAAATGCGAGGGTATTAGCTGCATTTGCAAGTGATCTGTGTCCTTAGAAATCCTGCTAAATCATGCAAACAACTACGTACATCAGATGACATGTTTCAAGGGCTAAATTTACATTTCTCTGGCTCCTGGCCAGTTTATTTGAACAGGGGCGAAATTCCATTTTGTTCATTCAGTGTTGAGGTTTGTGGTTGTCTGATTTTCTAATAGCTTTAGAAAAGTCATTAAAGTCATTAACGGGCCCGATCTATACTAATCAACAGGTTGCCATATTTTCCTATAACTGTCAGTCCGCTAAAGATCAGCCTAAGTGTAAATCAGGACAATTCAATATTTGCTTCAAGCTGTTCTCCGTGTAATTAATGTTATGAATAGTAGCATCCATTGCATAACATTAACTTTCACGATAGCAAAAGTTGTAGCATGAAATGTCAAGCATCAGAGAAATCAGAAGATATAGACAGTTTAAAGTGAGCATAAAGATTTATCGGACGCTTAATCTATCTATGAGAATCTGACCAACTAACAGTCAAGGGAAATGAGCGGGAGATAAGAAAAGCATTCACGGTGGGCAGGCCTTCGAGCTCTTGTGGGCATGCAGGGACTCCTGACTTATGACACATTTGACCTCCCCTCCCCTCAAGCTCAGCCTGATCATCACCTTTGTTTAATTAGGAATTGCTGTCATGAAACCCAGCCTGAAATAAACAGAACTGTAAAAATTCAAAGCAAAGCTAGAATTTCTTTTCAATACAAGGCATTTTCCCCCCACTTTTGAATGTATTAACTAGGGGAGGGTGCAAACTAATGCCCTTTTCCCAAGAATCTCTTATTGAGAATACCCACTGAGTCATAATCTGTTAGAAGTTCTACTGGCTGTTAATTTTCAAAGCACCTCAATACTGAAAAGTTAGCAATAATCACCTAAAATATATGGGCTGTGAAATTGGAACAAAGAAATAAAATACATTAATTTGGCAGAGGAGCTAAACCCCGTGAAGCACAACTTCATAACGTAATCCTGAAACAAGGTGAGAACATAAGGCGCGCCCCGTAAAAGGGAAATGTTGTGTCAGTAAACAAACACTCCAGCCACTTTCACCATGAGATATTTTTTGAAAAGATGAGAACCAACAACTTTTTTTAAAAATGCGTAATCCCTTGGTAATTACAAGGCAGCCATCGGGAGGCTCTTTTGCAAAATAATATTTATACTCAAGTCTGGTTTTCAGCAGGGACACAGTGGCTCATGTTGCATGCATGCTATTACATCCATGACAACTCCGCTATGAATACATATATAGTAATTACAACTGCCTCACCTGCCCCATACATCCCTTCGGCCGATTCGCTCCCACAGAGAGGGACTTCTCCGGGTGCCATCCACAAGGCAATGCCAGCGGGCGACGCCCAGGGGAAGGGCCTTCTCTGTGGTGGGCCCAACTCTCTGGAACGACTTACCCCCCGAACTGAGAACGACCATGGACCTCCGCTCCTTCTATCAGAATCTGAAAACCTATTTTTTCCAACAGGCCGCCCTGGCCTAACTTACATCACCCAGCCTATAGTCTGCACTTAAATTGTTTTAAATTTGGTTTTTAGGGAGATTGTTTTAATATATTTAAATTTTTTGCACAGGGTTAATTTAATCTGGTTTTATATTTTGTATTTTGTTATATTTATATATGTTTTAAATTGCCTGTGCACCGCCCCGAGTCCCTTCGGGGAAAGGGCGTGGTATATAAATTTAATAAACTATAAACTATAACTATAATACTTCCCAGGTTCAAATCCCAGTAATGGTATGAGAGCTCGCTTGAAATAGATCTATACTAGTCTCCCTTTATTTATTTATCAGCACAAACATAACACAAATATATATATATATATATATATATATATATATATATATATATGTAGGTCTTTGGTTGTTCGGGTTTTCTCCCGCGTAGAATTGGAAGTATCTTCACGACGTTTCGATGAAATCTCATTCATCATCTTCAGGCTGGTGCTTTGGGCTTGGTGCTTCCAGGAGCTTCCAGGACATATATATATATATGTCATGGGTTACAACCATGACCTGGAGGATTGAGGATCTTCATAAATATCCACCTATAAATCTATTACCCTTCACCTAAGGTCACGCATAGAGGCCATACGTAAAGGCTCTTCATTAAAACCATTAAGATCTTGGGATACAAGACTTGACTTTTCATCACAGGGACTATCTCAATGAGTCATTTCCCATGGAAGGTAGATTTTGCTCCTTCCCCGCCTAGTTTCAAAATAAACTTAAATACCCAACATTTTTCTAAGGAAATTCTTTCTCTTCTCAAATATGAGCAAAGGGTGAGCAGTTTGCAAAGACTAGCTTTGACCTAGTGCCATGAACCTATGGCATGCGTGCCGGAAACGGCATGCAAAGCCATCTCTCTGGGCATGTGAGTCATCGCCAGTTGCACTTCCGAGTTCCAGCAAGCTGGCCCGCTGGTCTTAACAGGAGCGCCGGAAGCCAGAATAGCTGTCACCCAGTGTGCATGTGCACGCCAGGTGGCTGCTCTTCCAATTTCCGGTGCGCGTGGTCTTCCAGTTTTTGCCACGCATGCATGCGTGAACAGCATTTAGCCAGTGCACATCAGAAGCTGGAAGATCATCTTCCCAACGCGTGCATGCACACTTGGCAGCTGTTCAGTTTCCAGCATGAGCACCAGCCAGCTGGTCTTCATGCACACCAGAAATTAGAAGACCAGGTAGCCAGCGCGCATGTAATGTGCACCGGGCGACTGCTTATCTGGTTTCTGGTACATGCACGCTCCCGGTTTGGCACTCAGTGCCGACACTGACCTAGTGTGATGCTTGATTACAACTTCTCTTCTCTCTGCTCTCTCCTGAACCAAAAGACTGATGTAACACTTACCTGTTTAAAGTTCGAACTAACAGTAAATCACACTAAATCAACTTGCAGGCTTTCTGCTCAATGATCAACTTGGTTGATAATATATCTCTTCAGGATTCTTGCAGTTTGCCAGCAGTAAGGAATGCATTAGCATGCTGTTACTGAATTGCATTGGTATAAATGAAATGAACCCTGTTGTAACAACCTCCTGAAGCAATTGTTATAAATCAGTGGGGGAAACTTTGCTCATGTGCCTGGAACCAAAAATATACTACTCAGGCAAGAGAGAGAAAACGCATCAAAGCTAGGATAATCCTAACATTTCAGGTTTGTAGAAAAACAAAGAAAAACAAAGTTTAGGAAATGAAAAAGTTAAACTTGTGATTATATATACAACAAGACCAGTGTGTGTGTGTGTGTGTGTGTGTGTGTGTGTGTGTGTGTGTGTGTGTGTGTGTATTTTCTTTCCTGCCTGGAAGGCTCCTAGGTTGGAGCTGAAAGGCAAAATGGGTAGCAGTACACTCCCTTCCTCCCATATTTGGACATTTATTTATATATTTTATTTATTTATTGGATTTCTAGACCGCCCCCTCTCCCCGAACAGACTTGGGGCAGTGTACAGGTAAAATTAAAAATATCACAATCACCAATACATATAAACTAAAACCGAATTAAATAACCCTCTGTACAAATTTATAAAAATTAAAAACTTAACCTTAAAACCGAATAAAATAATTTAAATTACAAACTGAGGTGGGAAGCTTAGAATTAGGCCAGGCCGGCTAGATGAAACAGGTGGGTTTTGAGTTTCTGACAGAAGGAGCGGAGGTCCGTAGTTGTTCTAATGTCAGGGGGAAGGTCATTCCAAAGGGTCGGGCCCATCACAGAGAAGGCCCTTCCCCTGGGCGTCGCCCGCTGGCATTGTCTAGTGGACGGCACCCGGAGAAGTCCCTCTCTGTGGGAGAGAATCGGCCGAAGGGATGTGTGGGGTAGGATACGATCCCGCAAATAACTAGGTCCTGTGCCATGGAGCGCTTTAAAGATGATAACCAACACCTTGAAATGCACCCGAAAGGCCACAGGCAGCCAGTGCAGGAGCGGTGTTACGTGGGAGTATCTAGTGACTCCCAAAACTGCCCGCGCGGCCGCATTTTGGACCAGCTGCAGCCTTCGGGTGCATCTCAAGGGGAGCCCCATGTAGAGAGCGTTACAGGACATGCCAGGTGCTCTGACATAAACACTGATATATATATATACACATATACATATATGTATCTAAATCTACGAAAGCATATACATATACATATACATGCATACATACACTGGTCTTGTTGTATTTGGGTCTTTTCCCATATAAGATTGAGATTGTCTTGGCAATGTTTTGGTGAGGTCTCACTCGCCATCTTCAGGCTGGTGTTTTCGGCTTTGGAGCTGCCGTCTTTCTATAAATCTTGGGGGAGGGCGGGGTGGAGTGCTGACTTTGTTGCTGTAAGTGAGTTGATTGGCTGTGTACATACACACACACACACACACACACACACATATATATACTTAAATACTGTGGTGTTAGATATTGATGGATGGATGGATATAGATAGATAGATTGATAGATAATAGATAGATAGATAGATAGATAGATAGATAGATAGATAGATAGATAGATAGATAGATAGATAGATAGATAGATAGATTAGATAGATAGATAGAACACCATAGTATTTACGTAAACAAATAAAAGGATGAGAAAAGGAGAATGAAATGCATTGATATAGAATGAACAGAGATAACTGTCTAATTGTATACATGGTCACGTATTGAAACCAAAAACTTAAAAAAAAACCATTGCCAAATAGAAGGAGAAATTGTTTTAAAAAGTGCTATTCTTTTAAATAGCAGAGAATAACTATACTTCCAGAAAGCCACATCAATTTTAACCACATCTGTACAAATACAGTGTGAAAATATAACACTACAAACAGTGTATGTTGTCTGTACTGTTTGTTGCAAGGAGGCAAATTGCTGGGAGGCAGAGGCAGATATTTTTCCCTTGTTTTCCTCCCCAAAATCTAGGTGTGTCTTATACTTCAGAGCGTCTTATAGTCTGAAAAATACAGTAGTTCCTGAGCAAAATTGACACCTGATTGTTCAATTGCATTTGCAGCAACGGAAATACTGTAGCAATTTTACCACAAAGAACTTGAACATGGATTTTGATGAAAACTGCCATTTGCTGTTCACCGAACAAAGCCACACTCCAAAAAAACCTAATTGCTACCTCAAAGTATATTCCATTAGAATATACTTACATTGAAAGCAAATTATTACCGTCTCTTTTTTTTCATATTTGACATTCTGGTATAAGAGGATTTGGTCAGTCCTGCACTTGTAGAGTTATTTAAATTCCCTGGAATCGCACAGTATGGGATCTGTGAAAAACAACAGAATTTCTGCCAAACGCAGGGACAGAACGGGAGGCAAAGCAATTAAAGGAGAGAACAAAAAAAATCCGATACGTCCCTTTGTTTCAAAAGGGAAGGTAGAGCCTTCATCCTACCTAAGAGTACATAACGCTACTGCGCCGCCAGAAATCAAAGCTTAAAAACAAAATCTAGCAAAAGAAAGAAGCCAGCCGAACAGCAAAGGAAGAGGATGTGATTAGAGCGGCCTTAAACTATTGAGGGTTTAAAGTATTAACATCTTCAAAAGGACATCATTGTGTCTGCCTCAGTTAGAAACCTGGCAGCCATGTTTCCTACCTATTATAATTTTGGATTATAATACAATACAATACAATACAATACAATACAATACAATACAATACAATACAATACAATACAATACAATACAATACAATACAATACAATACAATACAATACAATACAATACAATACCAGAGTTGGAAGGGACCTTGTAGGTCTTCTAGTCCAACCCCCTGCGTGGGCAGGAACCTTATACCATTTCAGACAAATGGCTATCTAACATCTTTTTAAAGACTTCCAGGGTTGGGGCATTCACAACTTCTGGAGGCAAGCTGTTCCAGATGTTAATTGTTCTAACTGTCAAGAAATTTCTCCTTAGTTCTAAGTTGCTTCTCTCCTTGATTAGTTTCCACCCATTGCTTCTTGTCCTGCCCCCAGTTGCCTTGGAGAATAGTTTGGCTCCCTCTTCTTTGTGGCACCCTCTGAGATATCGGAACACTGCTATCATGTCTCCCCTGGTCCTTCTCTTCATCAAACTAGACATACCCAGCTCCTGCAGCCGTTCTTCATATGTTTTAGTCTCCAGTCTCCTAATCATCTTGGTTGCTCTTCTCTGCACTCTTTCCAGAGTCTCCACGTCTTTTCTACATCGTGGCGACCAAAACTGTATGCAGTATTCCAGGTGTGGCCTTACCAAGGCACCATACAGTGGCATTAATACTTCACGTGATCTAGATTCTATTCCTCTGTTTATGCAGCCTAGAACTGTGTTGGCTTTTTTGGCAGCTGCTGCACACTGCTGGCTCATATAAGAGACCTTGCATTGCACAAAAAGAGGACAAAAAGATAACTACTGGCCTGCATAGGTCATTATAGATAGAAACAAAAACTGTTGATAGATTTGATCAAAAAATTCTCCAGCTTGTTTGCTCCTCTGCATTTGCCGAATTGTTAATGCCACACCCTCGGTGGCTTCTGCCAGTTCCGTCACTTCTAAGAAAGGATTTAAACTCCTCCCTGATTATCATTTACAAAGCTGAAGTTTAAAATATCCCAAAGGGACCAGATCTCCTGGAGAGATGGAAAGCTCCCCATATGCAGATCAGTTTCCATTTAGAGGGGACAGAATTTAGAAAAAAAAAAAAAAACTTTTCAAGCAGGAAAAAAAAAATAGGCTTCTGGTTTAAGTGGCCTACTCAGCAAATAGGGAATATGTTTTAAATGATTTCATTCTACAAATATGGTACATGTCTGAGTTTGTTGCATGTTCAAATCCAGGAAGCCCACACAGATAACTGATTCAGCTGGATTCATTAACTTATTTATATACATAAGACTAGATGAATAAATGTACAATACCAACAGGTGGTTCTTTCAAGTAAAAACAAGGCAGGAGAGTTACAGGCAAACACAAGCAGTTAGCTTAATTTCATCAGACAAGCCCGGGCAGACTGCTAGTTTACTTCTCAGAGCAGCAGACTGCTTAAGTTTCTGTTTCAATTCTCTGCACAGACTCAGATCTTTAAGAAGATATTGGATAGCCATTTTTCAGAAACAGTATAGGGTTTCCTGCCTAGGCAGGGAGTTGAACTAGAAGACTTCCAAGGTCCCTCCCAACTCTGCTATTGTATTGTATTGCATTGTACTAAGATCTGTGTAAGCTCCCATTGGCTGACTTAGTTTCTATGCCTATTCATTGGCTGACCTTGTTCCCACGTCTCTCCCAGTCATGAATATTTTAACAGTATGCCTGTTTGGGAGTAACAACCTGATCTTTCCACCCATTTTTATAACAGAACAATAAATCGACTGGAGTTTTGTTTTTGTTTTTTACCAAGAGAACATAATAAATTTGTTGTTCTGTTCTCTTGATTTAAAAAAAAAAAAAAAAAAAGCTCCAGTCGAAATCCCTGGGTCAATTCTATCTGTGCAACATTTTGTAGGGTGGGACAAGCTGCAAAATTCATTGCAATGTGATAACTGAAGCAGAGTTTTTCTAACCTTTGGCATTATTAAGAATAATCAATTTACCGATAGCTTCACAGGAACAAGAGGCAAGGAAGACCCTGCAGAGACAGGCAAGATAACTGCTCCAAAATGATTTTCCTGAAGCAAAAGGAGAATGAACGCCCATGAAACTGCTAAATAATGGGTTGTTAGGGGTTTTTTTTTTGCTCAATGACTCCCCGAGTTCAGCATTAGGTTTTCTTCAATAAGAATGATGAGTTTAGAAACCTCACTGTATTTTTCTCCATTCGGTAGATGGAAGTCCAAAAAATGACATTATCTCTCCTGCTCCAAAACTGGGGAAACGACAATGTTCTCTGGTACACATTTAAGAAAGCACACCATAAGAGGGGAAAGGATGAAAAGCATTTCACTACTTTGATACATCGTCCTCTTGTTATGTAAAGTAGGCATTGTTGTCAGTTGCATTTGAAAAGACAGAGTTTGCATAATCATGATGTCGCAATATAATGGACTATTGTCATTTCGGCATCATCTTTCCATTCGGAATGGAAAGAGCCATCGTGGCACAGTGGTTAGAGTGCAGTCCTGTAGGCCAGGTGTCTCCAACCTTTGCAACTTTAAGTCTGAAGGACTTCAGCTCCCAGACTTCTCCAGCCAGCAAAGCTGGCTGGAGAAGTCTGGGAGCTGAAGTCCTTCAGACTTAAAGTTGCAAAGGTTGGAGACCCCTGCTGTAGGCTACTTCTGCTGACTGCCAGCTGCCTGCAATTTGGCAGTTCGAATCTCATCAGGCTCAAGGTTGACTCAGCCTTCCGTCTTTCCAAGGTGGTTAAAATGAGGACCCAGGTAGTTGGGGGCAAGATGCTGACTCTCTAAACCAGGGGTCCCCAACCTTTGCAACTTTAAGTCTGAAGGACTTCAGCTCCCAGACTTCTGGGAGCTGAAGTCCTTCAGACTTAAAGTTGCAAAGGTTGGGGACCCCTGCTCTAAACCACTTAGAGAGGGTTGTAAGGCACTGTGAAGTGGTATATAAGTCTAAATGCTATTGCTATCTCTCTCACACAGAACATAATCCAGTGATCCCACAAAGCCACAATATTGGTTGACTATGCGACCAATTTTCTTGCTCCATGAATTAATAGGCAAGGTTTTTGTTCAACGAAGTGCAACAAAGTCAAGCTAAGGTTTTGCTATCAAAAAGAGACTTGAAAATGTATGTGATGAACTGATTTGTTTAATGGACTCATATGACGATGGCAAGTGAGACCTTGCTGAAACATTGCAAAGACAATCTCATTCTTACACAGGAAAACACCCCAATACAACAAGACCAGCATACCTACACCCATGAAAATCTACGAAAGCATATATATACATACATACATACATACATACATACATACATGCATGCATGCATGCATGCATGCATGCATGCATACATACATACTTGTGTCACAATCCCAGTAAGGGTATGGCTAGCTGATGAGAGCTAAATAGCTTGAAATACATCTACACTAGTCTCCCTTGTTTATATATATGCATGTATGTATGTATGTATGTATGTATGTATGTATGTATGTACGTATGTATGTATTCATTCATTCATCATTCATTCATTCACAGTGGAGTTGTCATGGATGTAATAACATCCATGCAACCTTTTCAGACACACCTCCTTCTCGCAACATATACCATACATTTTGGAGTATAAAACGCACCTTTTCCCCCCTAAAAGAGCATGGAAATTTGGGTGCGTCTTATACTCCAAAGGTAGCTTTTTGGAAGCTTTTTCTTTCCAGCCCTATTGAGGTGCTAAGTAGTGAAGCGATCTTCCCTTTCAGGCAAAGCATGGAAGATTGGAAGATCACTTTATTCATTAGCACCTCATTAGGGCTGGAAAAAAACTTTGAATATTTTTATTGCAGCATACTGTTGGAAAAATCTCCTGGTTCGTTCCAGCTGGGAGAAGCCTACAATGAAAGATTTGAAGACTGCCTTAAGAAGTACTTCTTTTATCCAGTTTTTATTTTTGGGAGATAATCCTCTGTAGGGCAAGGCAGAGAATTCCTGTGACTATGTGATTTCTATTCTTTTCAGGTTAATTCCTTTAAGGAAAGGCAAGATTTTTCCTATCTGCTATCTGAGTTTTCTCAATGGTTTCCTTCAGGCAAGCGCTGGGCTGGTTTGTTGATTCAGCTTTGTTACATTTTACGAAGTGTGAAGTGCTTTTGGCTGAATGCCCAGACATCTAATTAATCTTAAGATTTTCTGCCTGGAGAAAGGAAAAAAAACTGTCATTTTATTATACTATTTGCTTGCTTTTCTGGTGTTATGGGAATAAAAATGAATACTTGGTAGGCAGAAATGTTTTTTCCTATTTTCTTCCCCATAATAAGGTGCATCTTATACTCCAGTGCGTCTTTTATACTCTGAAAAATACGGTAGTTGATTCACACAGAGACCATTCAAGACACTTCATAAAATACCAAAAAGAGAAGAAAAGAAAGGAAAAAGAAAATTGAAGAACTGAATCAGGAATTTTGGATGCAGGAAAACGAGGGTACATTTTTCTCAAGCATTTCAAAATAAACTTCAGACTAGACTAGCTTTTTAACCCCAGAGATGCACAGAAAGGAAATATCCAAAATAAAAAAACAATGTTGTTATTGTTTACTGAAGAATGGCACGTGCGCAATATTAAAAATAAAGTAAAAATAAATCTGGCATAGATTTTTGTTTGAGAGAAGATGGGGATCTTTAAGTCTTATTTGGGTCAGCACACAGATAACTTAGTTGTGCAAAGAAACTCTGATAATTGGAAAAGCTGTACAAGGATGAGTTTATAACAGATAAAATAGGGGAGAAAGAATCCTAGGAAGATGAATTGAAAAATCACAGCATGCATGAGTGAGCCATACCTCCAAGTTCAGACATAAAATTATGATGCAAATTTGCTATCTGTAAGATTTCCTTGGGGCAATCGGAACAGTATCAGAGCAGAACTAAAGAAAATCTGAATAATGAGTAGCTGGCTCAGTTTTATCTAGCCCATGTGATATTTGCATCTCCAAACTCAGATACATAATTAGAAATATGGGTTTGGGTTTTTTTTTTTCTCTGTATGATTTCCTTGTTCAACTCACTAGTTCTTACAAAGAAAGAAAGACAACTGTTTAAAGACAGAATCATCATCATCATCATCATCTTTATTGTCATTGTAAAAATTACAATGAAATTGGTTTTAACTTCACTGGTGCAAAATTATAACAGAAACAAAAAAAAGAGAGAAAAGAAAAAAGAAAAAACTAGCATGTGCATGGAGTGATTGCGGTTGAATTTAAAAGTCTCACAGCCCATGGATAGAAGCTACCTTTAAACCTGTTCGTTCGGCTGGCTATACTTTGATATCTTCTGCCTGATGGTAGAAGGGCAAAGAGATACCAACCAGGGTGTGAATCATCTTTGAGAATCTTCCTTGCTCTGCTAAAGCAGCAAGATCTGGCGATGTTATCCAGTGATGTCAGAGGGCAACCGATGGTTTCTTGTGCCGAATTGATCACTCTCTGTAGTGCCTTCCTCTCCGCAACTGTTAAACCAGCATACCACACCATAGGCTGGTTTAACACACACCGCATCCTATTACTAAAGGAAATATTTTCAAAAACAGTGGTACCTCGGTAATGTTGGAGGAAATGTCCATCTGGGTTCAGCTCCAAGTGGGGAAAAAGACACTGGAAACATGAAGGCTGCTTGGAAAGATGGTTTTAATGGTCGACAGGATCACATGGCTTCAAGATCTTGGGCGAATTAAAAAAAAAAGGGAAGAGACGCTGAGAATGCCTGGGTTTTATGCCCTCTCTGGGCTTTTGAATTTGAGCTTGTATTCTGATTGGTTGTCAGACTCCCATGGGACCATGCAGGTTGAGTCCCAAGCTTGGTTGTCACTCACTGGGTGATGATGTAATAAAAGGGCTTTAGGATTCCTGTTATGGTTCTGCCTGAAGGAGGCAGAACCTTTGTTATGTAGAATCGTCTGGCCCAGGCCTTAATGGTCCATTAACAAAAATAACAAAGGGCGGTGGGCTATGTTTCTACCTCCCTTTTAGGGTAAATATTCTGCCCTTTTAATATTTCCTAAAATATTTCATTTTTCTAGGAGAGGGGTGGGTGCCAAATTACTCATTACACTACTCATTGTTAATTGGTTCCGGGAGCTGCAATGAGTACCAAAAACAATAAGTACCAAACACATTTTTCCCATAAGGAATAATATAGTGAATCACAAGGCAGCCAACGCTGACAAATTCTAGCTTGTGTGTTAAGTACCAAACCAATGATGAGTACTAGGGCAAAAGGTTTGCATCAAAATGAATTGAATACCCAATTTGATTCGTCTCAAAGCAATATGGTATATGTAGTGCAACATGATATGAACATCGTTTAATTGGTCTGATAGACATGCTTCTTTTTAAGAAGAAAGAGCTTTCTTCAGACATTGAATAAAATGTTTTTGATGTTTATCACCTGTTATCAACCGAAATTCATTATTACTTATCTTCTCCTGTTCAAAGGGCTCAATGTATTTGTTAGAAGCAACCCTACTAAGATTCAGTTCAGATATGAAATCCAAAGGCAAGGCAACAGGATGTGATTTAACCTAATCTGAGATTCAGTTTGATAAGATTAGACCACAGGCTACCATGTCTACATAACAAATCACCTTCTAAAGTTTCTAAGTTGGTTGACAGAATAGAATAAGAACTCAAAGTAAGTACCCTTCAAGCCCAAGAATACACTAAGACAGAAGCTTCTCTACCCCAAGGATAAAACACGCTCAGACATAAACTGAGCAATGTGGTATATGCAGTGTAATGCAGTGAACCATCTGCAGATCTGTACATTGGGGGAAAAACAACCACTTCATAAACGCATGGCACAATATAGGAGAACACACCCATCAGATTCAGCAGTCCAACTGCCTTTAAAAGACAAAGGTCACTCTTTTGAAGACAGCAAAGTCCACATTTTGGACAGAGAGGACCGCTGGTTTGAAAGAGGGCTCAAAGAGGCCCTCTATGTCAAAACTGAACAACCCTCTCTCAACAGAGCAGGAGGGATATGACATCAGCTATCTCCAGTCTACAACACAATCCTTTCAACAGGTCCAAGAAGGCTCCATAGCCATTTGCACCACTCAGGAGACCCTGATGACACAGATTAACCTCCAGGTGGCCTTAACAATGTGCTAAAAGAATGCAAATAGCCAGCTGTCCGCAAGGAGTATAAATCCTTCCATTCCCCACCATGGAATCAGAACTGAAGAAACCTCTTGGATGAGAAGGGAAATGTCTTCAATGAAAAAACGGAAAGTCCAATTGCCTCTTGAAAAAGCACCTTTGGGACAACCATGACCTGGATGACTGAGACTCCTTAGACATTCAAAGTAGTTTGAGTACCAAGGTACAACTGTACAAATAAAATAAAAAATCAGAAGTTCTAGAGCAGATAGTAAAATAATCAGTTTATAAGTACATTGAAAATGAGAGAGTAAAGAATAGGTTTTCAAAGACAGACCTTACTAGAAGAAGCTTATTTTATCTTTTAAGTTGTAGGAGTGCCGTAGACATCATAATTTCATCTGACAGATTGCCCTGTGACATTCTGATTAACAAGCTAGTTAATTTGGATGGCAGGTTTATTTGGCTTAAATCCATACAGAGAGTGTTCATCATTTATTCATCAAACTGAAATAAGGTATTGAGGCATCCAGGATTTTTTTTTAAAAAACCTCTGCCTTAAATACTTTTAATATCTTAATCAATGATTTGCACAAAGAAATGGAGAGTATCTGAAAATTGCACATAGCCTCTTCCGCCAATGTCTTAAGACGTATCTATTCCAACAAGCTGGCCTAGGATAGCCCCTACTTCTGACTTTTAAAATTAAAATTAATTTGGTATGGTTTTAAAATGGGTTTTTAGCACGGGTCTAATAATTTAATATATTTTAATCGATTTTGTATTTTGTATTTTGTGGTTTTAATAATGCCTGTGCGCCGCCCTGGGTCCTAACAAGGAGAAGGGCGGGGTATAAATTTAATAAAATAAATAAAAATAAAGCTGATTGGGAAATCTAATTCTGTTGTCATGCCCCAGCATATAACTTTTGTTGTTGCTCTCTATCCCCATCTAGTGGCCAGAGGGACAATATGCCCTAACATACAATCTTTATATACTGTTGATGCACTCTACCCCCATCTAGTGGTCAGAGAGACAAATACCAAGTATATATTTTTTGAAGTTGACCCTATCAGCCCGGACTCTCAAAACAAGTGCATGCTGGGAAGCCAGACTCCATTTCTTTTAGCATTTGGAGAAGGCAGAAGCACAAAGAAGAATCCATCTTCATCTGTGGCACATGGTCATCCAAAGACCATCCCACATCCCACACACAGAGCATCAGTGGTGAGATTTAGATTGCTTGTATTTATTCATTGTTATGTTCAGCAGTAACTTAATACTGTCCTTGGTTCTCATTGTATGTATCCCTATTTTCTCCAGTTTCACCCTATCCTGTTCTTCCAATAAAGCATCCAGATCTACACATGGTCTGTTTTAATGGAGGATAGGTGGGTTTAGCTGCATGCCGAGCTGCACTCAGACTAACATCTAAGTGTATTTTAGAAAATAGAAACACAATTGAAAATGATTTAGAAGGGTTTGAGAAACAAGCAGAAGCGAACAGAATGTAATATAATAGAGAACATGCACCGTGTTGGTTTTTTACCAGGGGGAAAAAAATGAATGGAATAGGATGGGAATTAGTTGACTTGGTGACAATATGCAGGGAAAAGATTTGGGAATTGGAACTGATCACACAGGGAGCTTAATCGGAGTTCACTATATGTTGGGGTGACTAAAAAAAAAAGCAAATTAAATTTTAGATTGGATCAGCAAAAGTACTTGTTCCCCTTAAATCACAGGAAACGATAGCTCCATTTTATTTTGCATCAGTCCAAGTTTAACCATTTCACTTTTTAAAAAAGTGGATTTCAGGAAACGGTCAGTTTCAAAGAATTACAAAAAAAGCATGATTGGAGGAACGGAAGCAAGTTCTATGGAAAGGGATTGGAGGAAGTGGAAATATTTAAGCTTGAGATAAGAAGCGTAAGAGGAGATGTGACCGTTTTCTTCAAATACTCCAAAAGGTGTTACAGATCTTCTCAGTCTCATTCCAGAAAGCAGGACATGGAGTAACAGGTTTAAGTTACAAACTGGCCAATTCAGAACAGTGAAATGTAGGGATCCCTTACTCATAACAATGGTGGCCTTCCTTTCAGTACCGCAGGCAAGAGGTTAACAGAAGGTTATCACTGTTGAAGATGCTTTAATCGGGATTCCTGCAAGGAGCAGAGAGTTTGACCTGATAACGCTTTCAATTCTTCTGAGGGAAAGGCAGTGTGTTAATGTAGCACAGATCCTGAATAAATGTAAGTGAATCAAAGCACCTGAGACAAAGCGATTCAGGTGTATTTGACTTGGTTTAGGCAAACTGAAGCTCAAGCACAGGAGCTCATCACATCTCTTATCTCTAAGTCACTTATTATTTCAGCTCTATCTTTCAAGAATGCAGCTGTGGAGATTTAATGCATGGGAGTTTGTGCCACTGGAAAATATACAGGACATAAATTAAATGAATAGGATCAGGTAGAATAGAATAGAATAGAATAGAATAGAATAGAATAGAATAGATTGAAGGGACCTTGGAGGTCTTCTATTCCAACCCCCCACTTAAGGCAGGAAACCCTATACCAGGGGTCTGCAAAGTTGGCTCTTTTAAGACTGGTGGACTTCAACTCCCAGAGTTCTGGGAGCTCTGGGAACTCTGGGAGTTGAAGTCCACCAGTCTTAAAAGAGCCAACTTTGCAGATCCCTGCCCTATACCACTTCAGACAAATGGTTATCCAACATCTACTTAAAAACTTCCAATATTGCAACATTTACCACTTCTGGAAGCAGGTTGTTCCAAAAATTAATTGTTCTAACTATCAGGAAATTTCTAGGGTAGGGTAGGGTAGGGTGGAATGGAATGGAATGGAATGGAATGGAATAGAATAGAATAGAATAGAATAGAATAGAATAGAATAGAATAGAATAGAATAGAATAGAATAGAATAGAATAGAATACTTTATTGTCACTTTGAATGTACACTAATTGGCATACATTAAAATGAAATTTTTATTACGTACAGTTTTCAAAGAGTCACCATCTCCAAATACATTGTATAACCATGACAGAATAAATGAATGAATGAATGAATGAATGTATGAATGTATGAATGAATGAATGAATGAATGAATGAATGAATGAATGAATGAATGAATACAAATGTATGCATATACTCACATATATTATATGTCACAGAGAAACAACACAGTCTTATTCAGATGTATACATGTACATGACGATAAAATGAATCTTGCGAGTTTAACCACATGGATGGCATAGGGAACAAAGCTGTTACGGAATCTGGTAGCCCCACTAGAAATATTTTGAAACCTCCTCCCAGAGGGGAGCAACAGAAAGAGACTGTGAAGTGGGCGGGCGGGGTCTCTAACAATGCTTTGAGCTCTAAGCACATAGCGTTTATAAGCAGTATCCTGAATAATGGGAAGCAAGCTTCCTATAATCTTCTCAGCTGTCCTTACCACTCTCTGTATGGACTTTCTATCTGAGGCAGTGCAGCCACCAAACCCAAACAGTGCTGCAGTTTGTTAAAACGCTCTCAAAAGTGCCCCTGTAAAAAGTGACTGTTTACAAATTTTGTAAATAACTTTCAGAGAATTGTCTTCTAAAACGTTGCCTAGTTATGTTTGCTGAATGGCTGGGTGCGTTGTTCTCTCAATTGGCTTTTTATGCTTTCACCATTATATATTGTCTTCTTTTCATTTATAAAGCAGCCAGGGTCGATAAAGAGTCAGACAACCACTGAATTTGGGTTAATAAAATAAATCTATCTTAACAAAACAAAACAAAAATATGTTTTCCCAAAACCGTGCTCCTACTTACATTATTACGATGCAAATGCGCAACTTTAAAAAAAAAAACCTTCTCAGTATAGTGTGCATAACCTAAAGCTTGTGCATAGTTCCAGTGATTTTCCAGAAATGGATTGTGTCAGCAAACTGGCACACATATAAAAAAAAAACCACAGGTGTTCAAAAAGTTATTTCACCAAGCTGGTTTGCCTATTGAATTTGCAAGTGAAATTGACCTGAGAAAATTGCCCTATTCATAAAATGAGTGCAACTGCCTTATTCCTGTGGAATAAGAAAATTAAAAACATCAGCTGGATAAAAGCATTATTAGAAATCACCCACTCTTATAAAATTGACAAGTTTTGGGAACAATTCTTCAGGTCAGACAGGATGTTCAATAAAAGTAATAAGTGGCACAGTCTTTGTGCTGTAGTATAGATTTAAAGTGGAGGAAAAATAATTACAGAATGAGGGTAGAAACTTCCCTAAATTTTAAGATTTAGACAGTTGAATGTGTGGAAAGTTGATCACAAATGGATACTAGTCCAAGTAAGCTAACATTTTGTTCCCTAAGAAACGGAAATAGAAGTTTCTTTGCAATAAAGTGACAATAAAGTTTCTCTTTCTTTGTGTTGTGTTTGTTGAAATCAACTCTGATAATCTGATGGTTTGTTTAAAAGTTGCCGCCACGCAGAGGTTCAAGTACCAAATAGATACCAGTTCAAATATTCAGTTTTGCAACCTGTAAATACTAAGATAAAGGTAAAAGTTCTCCTTGCACATATGTGCCAGTTGTTCCTTACTCTAGGGGGCGGTGCTCATCTCCGTTTCAAAGCCGAAGAGCCAGCGCTGTCCGAAGATGTCTCTGTGGTCATGTGGCTGGCATGCCTAAATGCCAAAGGCGCATGGAACACTGTTACCTTCCCACCAAAGCTGGTTCCTAATTTTCTACTTGCATTTTTACATGCTTTTGAACTGCTAGGTTGGCAGAAGCTGGGACAAGTAACGGGAACTCAATCCATTATGGGGCACAAGGGATTTGAACCGGCTAACTGACAACCTTTCTGATCAACAAGCTCAGTGTCTTAGCCACTGAGCCACCACGTCCCTACTCATGCTACTCATAGCCATACTCATATTACTCGTACACACTACTCATAGCCAAATCTGACAAATAATAATAAGGTTGAAATGTATTTGAATGTTAGTAGCTCGGGTGGGTAGTTGGACTGTTGGACTGAGCTCCGAGCTTGGCAATTTGATTGCAAATATTTCATCACCATTTGAGAAGACACCATCAGTGAGCTTTGAATTGTGCTCGTCTGTTTGTTCAGCTACTTCTGAGTCATGGTCTGATTTCGGATTTTTTTGATTGGATGGTTGTTGTTACCGATGAATCAAACAATCCAAAATCAGACATGACTCAGAAGTAGCTGAACAAACAACCCCCTCGTTAGTTTGCATCACATAAAAAGGCATTTAAAAGCCAGTGTTTGGACAGATATGTAGTACTTTTATTTATTTATTTATTTATAAAATTTATATAACCGCACCCTCTCCCCGAAGGGACCCGGGGCGGTGCACAGGAAGTTAAAACAAACAGTACAAAATATAAATAATTAAAATCGAATTAAATAGGTTATCCCTGTGCTAAAATTTAGAAAGTTAAAACATAATCCATTTAAAAACCCAATTAAAACAATTTATAATACAGACTGAAGGCTAGGTAAATAACTTAGGCCAAACCGGCCTGATGGAACAAAAGTGTCTTTAATTTCTGGCGGAAGGCGCGGAGGTCCGTGGTTGTTCTGAGGTCGGGGGGTAGGTCGTTCCAGAGGGTTGGGCCCACCACCGAGAAGGCCCTTCCCCTGGGCGTCGCCCGCTGGCATTGCCTGGTGGACGGCACCCGGAGAAGTCCCTCTCTGTGGGAGCGAATCGGCCGCAGGGATGTATGAGGTAGGATACGGTCTCGCAGGTACTACTTTATGTAGTACTGAGTCTTTGGGGTTTGTTTTTTTCCAAAATGTGTTGTACTTTCTTCTTCTCAGATGACATTCCTTCTGAGTCATGACCTTTGTTCGCTAAAGACCCACAATAGCACAACTGAAACTGTAATTTGTCTGTACATAAACGCATGTGGGGTGATTTGCTTCATTACTACTGCTTCATTGCCCCCAGCAATTTCCAGTAGATCCTCTTAGTCTACCATTTCTATGTAAGTTGACAGAACACTTGTTCCTTAATCATAATTTACAAACTCTCTTCCCTTGTTCGTTTCACTGTAAAAGCTCCACACCGCTGGCAATAAAAGTGATAAGAGAAATTCCAATAAAAGAGCAATTCTGGGGGGGAAAAACCCAACTTCTAAAAGGGCAGATCAATAATTTAATAGTCCTAAACAAGCATCTGTAGTTTGGTTTGATGCAACGTGCGTTTGATCATTTTTACACGGTTGTTTCCCAGTCGATTTACACTGGGGATATCTGTGTTAGAACATGACACGTTTGCCGTCAGAAGAAGGAAGCAAAACCTTTGAATTTTTGGCAATTATATCATGGCCCATTAACTGTCCTAACACTTTGTGAGAGTGTGCCTTTCAAAAAAAATAATAACCTCTTTTCTAAAAAGTATATCCCGGATTCGTGTTGTTACGTTTCTTGAACCTTTATAATAAGGACACAAAGCAATTAAATGCTGAGGTCCTTCACACTCAAACCAATCTATTCCCACTGTAGGTCAAGGGTTCAACAAGTGTCCATTTAGTGTCGGAGATTGCTTGATTTGACATTTTGTCCTTTCTGCGTGCCGTACAACCCCTTTCAAAAAAAAAGTCTGCCCTTTGGATGAATATTTGCCTAATGGATGACAAGTCACGCTCAACTTCTGTGTGTTTCCATGCCTAGATGATGCTCCCTGTGAATATCCTGTAGAATCTCTTCTATCGACGCTCTTGAATTACTGCTCTGCATTTTCATAAGTACCCCTTGTATAACAAACAGACTCAGCTTGGCATATTCTCTCTTTCTTTCTTTTTTTCATTAACAGAACAGAGGCGACAAAGTTTTATCTGGTTCTGTGATTTCCCCCCAGCTGGAGACGAGAACTAATTTCACTAACACAGTGATAGGAACTTGATGGCAGATCTTCGCTAAAATTCACTTTTGCCACATGCAAATGAGTTTGATAATGCATCCGCCATCACTAATCTGTTTTCAGATTGGTAATGTAATTGATTATGTTGGCAGATGGAAAGAATATCCTTCGCCACCCTGGAAGCCTGTCTCCTAATTCTTTTTAACAATGACCAAGGCTGATGATCAGAAATATGTTCATACGTATGAAGCCTCTTATAAGTACTTACTAATGCTAAGGCTTCCGTTTCCATCTGAAATGTTTATTTACGTCTTGGTTTTATTTCCTGCTGGAGCACATTAGCATATTATAAAAACTGTTGCCCTTGAGGAATGCATCCTAGGTATCCAACATCTCAGAATCTGTTTCTTTCATGGTTTGTCATAATGAAATGCAATTTATTTTAAGTTTAAGGTGTGTGTGTGTTTTTTTTAAGTATACATTGGTCAATTAAGGGCTTCGAAATTGCTGTTTCTACCGAACATTTGAACTTGTTCGCATTCTCTCTCTTTTTCTTTCACTCTTTATCAGTGGTGGGTTGCTACCGGTTCGCACCGGTTCGGGCTAACTGGTAGTGGAAATTGCGACTGGGTCGCCAACCGGTAGGGATGGCAGGCTCGCCTGAACCAGTGGTGGGTTTCTGCAGGTTCGCACCTACTCGCGAGAGCCGGTTGGTGAAATTTAGAGAACCGGTGAGAGGGGGTTCCACCGGCGTACCTGGAAGTAAATCTGGCCCACTACTGCCAGTGACCCAACGGGAAGGAAAGGAAAGGAAAGGAGGAAGGAAGGAAGGAAGGAAGGAAGGAAGGAAGGAAGGAAGGAAGGAAGGAAGAAAGGAAGAATTTATCATCACAATTGAGTCCAAAATTTTGGTTGCTAAGCAAGAGCGTTGTTAAATGAGTTTCACCACATTTTAAAAGGTGGCCACTCCCACCCGGTCACATGACTGCCAAGCCACGCCCACAAAATAGGCCACACCCACAGAGTAGGTTCTAAAAAATTTGAAACCCACCACTGGCCTGAACCATGTTCTTTAGGTGTTCCCTTCACCTGGCAACTTTGTACATGCACACACTGGGAACAGGCTCCAGCTGTTCCTCTGCCTCACTGATGTCTGACTCTGAAGGCAGCTGATAATTGGGATACGGCCTCCAACACAGAGCCCTCCTCAGAGCCTTCCCCAGACTCCAGGACTGGCCCATGTTCCTCCCCAACCTCCTCACTGTCTGAATCTGCTGCCAGCTCCACTGGCCACTGGTAGGCCACAACAAGCCATTAGGAACATTTACAAATGAAAAATAATATTTTGCTCAAGTCGTTTGTCGAAATCTTCCTCTCGAAGTGGAATTTAGAATTGCTTTAAGTTCTCTAATGATGCATGAAAGAAATAAAGAGGCTTGACACATCCCAAATCCCAAATTTAGTTCTTAGCATCTCTAAAAAAAAAAAGCATTGGAGAAACCTTTGGAGAACCACATCCGGTCAGTGTCGTTAATATTGGCCAGACAGGCTTGAGATATAACTTCCCATAAATTTAGAATCAGAATTTATTGTAGTGGAAATTTCATCAATTTCTGAGAACTTCCACCTGAAGTCTTCTCCTCAATCATCCTACCTCCTGTAAATCTTCCAGGTTCTTCGTCTAATTGACCTGCCTAACTGAAAATCCCACTTCCTGATGTTCTGTAAAATATCTCACCGTGGATTTTTCAGTTCCAGAAGTTTCTTAGAAGTAAGATTCGGTTTGCATCAAATCTGAAAGCATTTTTCACTATTTATCTTTACTGGATGAAAAATATACACATAACCATCCCTCAAAAATACAAACAGAAACAAAATTAAAAGTTGGCTGAAATTAGAGGAAAGAAAGAATGAAGTATCAGCCTTTCCGTTTTTCATTTGTCTTCCATCCCAAGGACTGGCCCATAGATTTCCACTGCTCTCCTCTCCTCTGCCACGCATCAGGCATTGGACCCAGCTGTTCCTCCTCTTCTTCATCAGCCACCTCCAGACTTGGGAGCTGTTGACTCTCCATCTGAGGGCTGATGGATGGCCAGGCTCTGCCTCTGCCTCTGTCTCTCTCTGTCTCTCTCTCTCTGTCTCTCTCTCTCTGTCTCTCTCTCTCTGTCTCTCTCTCTCTGTCTGTCTCTGTCTGTCTCTGTCTGTCTCTCTGTCTCTGTCTCTGTCTCTGTCTCTGTCTCTGTCTCTGTCTCTGTCTCTCTCTCTCTCTCTCTCTCTCTCTCTCTCTCTCTCTCTCTCTCTGAAAGCTCAATTTCTTCTTCCCCGCTTCAGAGCCCTTAGATTGCCTTGATGCTGATCCTGACCCCCACTCCACCTCCTCCTCTGATTCAGCTGCCAGACGGACCAGCTGCCAACAGACCACAACAAATAAGTAATCTTCGATATTGTATTGTCCATATATTTGCTGATGTTTTGTTTAAATTAAATTTGTATGTCAGTAACTGCATAACCTCTGTAGATGCCATATAATCTATCTGTCTATCTATCTATCTATCTATCTATCTATCTATCTATCTATCTATCTATCTATCTATCTATCTATCTATCTATCTATCTATCAATGCACCCTCACTAGATACAGGCCATGAGACTGGGAAAGAAATCAATCATACACGAGTCACCCAAATAATATATGTCTGTGTGTGCCAATTCTAGAGGATGTCTCCCATATTTTTCCTAGTTTGAGAAGAGTGTTATTGGATTAGTTGTATTAATAGATTATGAATTGTGGAAAAACAGCCCATGGAGAATAATAGCAAGCTGCAGATCAGGCAGTTGGATATTTCAATGAAATCAGTATTTCTCAACCATAGCAAATTTAAGACGTGTGGCTTCAACTTCCAGAATCCACCAGTCAACATCCCGGCTGGAGGATGCTGGGAGTTGAAGTCTAAAGTTTAAAGTTGCTAAGGTGAGGAATTGCCGAACTAAACGATCAAGAAATGATCACTCTCGGCGGCCCAAGCACCACACCGCTTTTAAAACATTTAATAAGTGTCAGTGTATAAAAACTGTTCATGAGTAAATGGATGCTATCTAGAGGGCTCTCTGGAAAGCTCTTCTGTTTTTATTTGGAAGATTAATTGCCCTTTTACCGATACGTTGCAACGGATAGTATTTATGATGTGTATTTCACAATGAGGAACCCCAGGAGTTGCAGGGTTGGAGGAGAGAAGACGAAGATGGATGTTGCATTATTAAAACAGAACCGAAAGCTTGACTGGGGCATGTTTTTCTCGCCGTCTTTCAAAATACATGCAATGTTCTTGCATTTTACCATTCTTTTTTTTGGGGGGGGGCATCTTTTATTATCCGTGAAGCCCTTATGGTCACCCAAACCTTTTCCCAATTTAGACCCCCGTGTCATGGGAGCAGCCTAAACCTTCAGCATATACCCATTAAAATTAAAAGCTGTTCAAATATACATTAGATGACAATCTTTTATCTTAATGTTTCATGGCTACGATCCCCAAAGAGGAGTGCAAATAGTCTACAGATGGCTATGTGATATATATCTTATCTATTACCGCCCTTCCATAATTTCAAGGAAGTCTCGTGGAATCACCGAAAGCTAATAAACACGGCTTCTTTCTTGCAGATTTATTTGTTTACACTATTTTAAATTACTTTGGATCGTAAAAGATGACCTTCCATCCTATGTACAGTGACCTCCCTGAGTGAGTCTTGACATAAAGAACCATAACATATAATATCTTTATGACAACATCTGCCTGTTCCCTCCATAGCTTACTGATTTTTTCTAATGATCCCTTTTAGCTTCCTTTCTTGGGTTTCATTTATTTTCTTGTTATACAGTCTCTGCCAATGACATCTGTTTGGAGGGAAAACATTATTTTAAAAAACTCCTGAAGATTTCAAACAGACAGTAAAGGAAAGAGATGATTTCTTTGAAAACACAAAAAAAAACCCGTAGTGATAACCACAATGATGATAACAACAACAACAACAACAACAACAACAACAACAACAACAACAACAACAAAACTTGAGGCAAGCCTAGGAGTGAAGCAAAGCCTTAGAAATGCTAGTGCATACAGTTTTGGTCGCCACGATGTAGAAAAGACGTGGAGACTCTGGAAAGAGTGCAGAGAAGAGCAACAAAGATGATTAGGGAACTGGAGACTAAAACATATGAAGAACGGCTGCAGGAGCTGGGTATGTCTAGTTTGATGAAGAGAGGGACCAGGGGAGACATGATAGCAGTGTTCTGATATTTCAGAGGGTACCACAAAGAAGAGGGAGTCAAACTATTCTCCAAGGCACCTGGGGGCAGGACAAGAAGCAATGGGTGGAAACTAATCAAGGAGAGAAGCAACCATCTGTCAAAGATCGTGTAGGATCTGCTTGGGTGGGGGGAATTAGAAGACCTACAAGATCCCTTCCAATTAACAATCTGTATCTAATCTGTATCGATGGAAGCCTCAAACATAATGACCCTTGAAAATGGCAAGAATTACATTGCTATTTGCAGTACAGCTCTGTTCCCCAATAAGGTCCATAAAATCGAATAAGGAGCGTGCAAAGCTCTCTTCAATTAATTAATGAACTGATGGGTTCCAGAAAGCTATTCAAGGTCAGGTGAAAAAGTGAAGGTTTGCTAAATCACATTTAGCTCCTTACCAATGAGTAAAGAATAAATATATGCACGCTCACATTTGCAAACTGATAGGGAGGATAAGGGAATCCCAGCTCTGATGAACACCCTTGGAATGATGTGGGAGTAGGAATGGATTTCCAGCGGAAAATTTGCAGACTACAGGAACAATTTCTCGTGGAAATCCATTCTTACTTCCACATCATTCAAAGGGTGTTCATCCCTGTGACCCTGAGGACACAGATAAACCCCTCAAGGGCTTCAACAACCTTCTAAAACAGGGGTCTCCAACCTTTGCAACTTTAAGTCTGAAGGACTTCAGCTCCCAGAATTCTCCAGCCAGCAAAGCTGGCTGGAGAATTCTGGGAGCTGAAGTCCTTCAGACTTAAAGTTGCAAAGGTTGGAGACCCCTGTTCTAAAAGGATGCAAATGACCAGCTGTCAGCAAGGAATATAAATCCTTCCATTCCCCACTATCCTGTCAAAGCTGAAGAAGCTTCTTGGATGAGAAAGGAAACATCTTCAAGAAAGATGGACCCAAGAAAGTCCAGTTGCCTCCTGGAAAAGCACCTTTGAGACAACTGTGACCTGGATGATTGTGAATCTCTACAGACATTTAGCAACACAATTTGGGAATGGTGTGGGAGTGGGACTGCACTCACTTTAGTGGCCAGCAAGGGTCACACAAGCAAGTATATTAATAGAAATAATAGTCGGCTTAATGTATGAATTTCTATCAATCTATGTGCTTCCTTGAATAGCACATTTGAAATAGCAGTTTTTGATCATACAATACAATACAATACAATAGCAGAGTTGGAGGTCTTCTAGTCCAGCTCCCTGCCCAGGCAGGAAACCTTATACCATTTCAGACAAATGGCTATCCAACATCTTCTTGAAGACTTGCAGTGTTGGGGCATTCACAACTTCTGGAGGCAAGCTGTTCCACTGATTAATTGTTCTAACTGTCAGGAAATTCCTCCTCTGTTCTAAGTTGCTTCTCTCCTTGATTAGTTTCCACCCATTGCTTCTTGTCCTGTCCCCAGGTGCCTTGGAGAATAGTATGACTCTCTCTTCTTTGTGGCACCCTCTGAGATATCGGAAGACTGCTATCATGTTTCCCCTTCTTTTCATCTTTCTTTTCATCTTCTTATCATCATAGCCTTTTTTTAGTCTCTAGAGATTCTCAGTCATCCAGGCCATGGTTGTCCCAAAGATGCTTTTTCAGGAGGCAACTTGACTTTCTCGTTACCTTTCAAATGGGGTGGGAGCAGGAATGGATTTCCAAGGGGAAAGATTGCAGACCACAGGAACGACTCAGGTGACCCTGAGGACATAGATAGACCTCCAAGTGTTTCAAAGACCTTCTAAAAGGATGCAAATGACCAGCTGTCTGCAAGGAGTATAAACCCTTCCATTCCCCACCATCCTGTCAGAGCTGAAGAAGCTCCTTGGATGAGACGCAAAACATCTTCCAAAAAAACCCACAAAGTCCTGTTGCCTCCTGAAAAAAGCACCTTTGGGACAACCATGACCTGGATGACTAAGGATCCCTTGAGAGATTTTGAGTGGAGAATCTCACTCAAAGGTTTAGTGAAGATTTTCATGATAGATTGGTAATTCCATGGACAGACACGCATCCCCAGCAGGCTTGTTTCCATGTGGGTAATTGCTGTCAATAGGGCTGCCCTTTAAAAGAAGATATCTGTTTATTGTTTCTATTATTACATCTTGAGAGCCAGGCCTTTTATTAATCACTAGCTCCAGGAGACCCCGGGTCAAACAAGGGCGAAGCGCCATTAATCCCTGTCAAGAGTCTATTATGGCTTGCAGCTAATCTCAGAGAATACAGGTAGGGGGCTATACTTCAGCATGCTGCTTGAGTTTGACCCCAGCTATTCAAGGGGTGAAGCTGGACCTTCCCCCAGACAAAGTTCACGCTTCCAGCTGAATGGGTCAATCTTTAAAAAATAGATTGGAAAGAGGATATGAAAGGATCTTAAGCGTGAGCTCCTTGTAAGATCACTCCCCCCTCGTGTTAATTATACATGCTCCTTGGTCCCCACCAAGGGTTTTTACTGAATCAATCTGAAGGCTATTTGACTTTGCTGCAAGTTTTCTGTAGGGCTTAATTTTTAACGAGGCTCTTCCCTGTAGCTGTTTGTTGTATTTAGCTTCTCTACCAAAAGAATTAAAACAGGCATGTAAGTCAGGGGTGGGTTTCAAATTTTTTTTACTACAGTGGGCCTGGCTAGATGGGGAAGGGGGCATGTGACTGAGTGGGCGTGGCCAACTTGATTTCACTCACGTACATTCAGTCACATGACACCCTCCCTGACCAAGCCATGCTCACTGAAGCCATCTTTAAAGCGCTCCATGGCATGGGGCCTAGCTATTTGCGTGACCGTATCCTGCCCCATACATCCCTCCACCCGATTCGCTCCCACAGAGAGGGACTTCTCTGGGTGCCGTCCACCAGGCAGTGCTGGTTGGCGACGCCCAGGGGAAGGGCCTTCTCTGTGGGGGGGGGGCTGACCCTCTGGAACGACCTACCCCCGGAACTTAGAACGATCACGGACCTCCGCTCCTTCCGCCAGCATCTTAAAACATACTTTTTTTCATCTTGCCGGCCGGGCTTAATTCGCACAAGTTGAAGACTGAACGCTAAATTGTCTTATATTGGATTTTAATGGGCAAAGTTTTAAGGGATTTTAGCACAGGGAAAAGTGTATTTAATTGTTTTTTAGCATTTATTTATTGCAATGTTTTATATTTTTTAACTTCCTGTGCACCACCTCGAGTCCCTTCGGGGAGAGAGGCGCGGTTTTATAAATAAAATAAAATAAAATAATAAAATAAAATAAAATAAAATAAAATAAAATAAAATAAAATAAAATAAAATAAAATAAAATAAAATAAAATAAAATAAAATAAAATAAAATAAAATAAAATAAAATAAAATAAAATAAAATAAAATAAAATAAAATAAAATAATAAAATAAAATAAAATAAAATGGGTGGATAAGCAGCATCTGAAAGCCCCAAAGCTACTACGACAATTCTATGCTAAATATCCTACCAAGCCCTAACCTCTTTTCCCCTTTTCTATATGTTGTTTTGTGGTTCTCTTTGTGTGTCTATTACTGTCTATTTCGCAGAACTGAATCCCCTGCTTCTGGAGGAGGTCCGGATGTCAGCCTTCGCTTTTCCGATGCTTGGCTGCCATGGAAACGGGGAGGGTGGGGTTATGGGGTTAACTATGAGTGCTGGTGGAAGATGGTACGGGCCAGTGTTATCTCAAACCTAACGGTATCACATTCCATTCTGATGATGGCGTTGGACGTGAGGCCCACCTGATGTCCTGGAGGAATCTGCATTGGACACTGTTATGGGGGCATGGGTTATTTGGGTTGGCTTAAGCTTTGATATACACGCTTCGCGCCTAAACTAGTCACTTCCTGCTTGACCCTGGTTTGCTGTTCTTCTGTATTCAGTAAAAGTAACCTTATTCATTCCAAACTATGATTAAGTGTGGTCTTTCTTGAGTATTCGAAGAAGCGAACCCTGACAAAGTGACAAGGCCATGCATGCCAGGCAACATGGCTTCGTGTGTCACTTTGGGCACGTGTGCCATAGCTTCACCATCCTGGCTATAGTATTTGCACCTCATTCACTAAGTGTACAAAAATGTCCTTGAATGAGTGTCAGATATGCTTCCTTTTAGACCTTCTCTGCATTATTTTTATTTATAGGTGGTACCTTGCTCAATAGTTGCAACTGTGAGAGAGATCTTGGAGTCCTAGTGGACAACCATTTAAATAGGAGCCAGCCGTGTGCAGCAGCTGCCAAAAAAGCCAACACAGTTCTAGGCTGTATAAACAGAGGGATCGAATCAAGATCACGTGAAGTGTTAATACCACTTTATAAGGCCTTCGTAAGGCCACACTTGGAATACGGCATCCAGTTTTGGTCGCCACGATGTAGAAAAGATGTGGAGACTCTAGAAAGAGTGCAGAGAAAAGCAACAAAGATGATTAGACTAAAACATATGAGGAACGGTTGCAGGAACTGGGTATGTCTAGTTTAATGAAAAGAAGGACCAGGGGAGATATGATAGCAGTCTTCCACTATCTCAGGGGTTGCCACAAAGAAGAGGGAGTCAACCTATTCTCCAAAGCACCTGACGGCAGGACAAGAAGCAATGGGTGGAAACTAATCAAGGAGAGAAGCAACTTAGAACTGAGAAGAAATTTCCAGACAGTCAGAATAATCAGTGGAACAGCTTGCCTCCAGAAGTTGTGAAAGCCCCAACACTGCAAGTCTCCAAGAAGATGTTGGATAGCCATTTGTCTGAAATTGCATAGGGTTTCCTGCCTAGACAGGGGGTTGGACTAGAAGACCTCCAAGGTCCCTTCTAACTCTGCTATTGTATTGTATAAGGAAACAAATAAGACAAATTTTGAAGCCCATCCTTGGTTCGACCTACTTTATACTAATTCACATTTTGGTCTTATATAAAGATATACAATGAAAGGACCAAACTACGATGCAGTAAATTAGAAACTAACTTACCCCATTTATCTGTCAGGCTGCAATATCTGCTTCCAGCAACATTTCCTGTCCTCAAACTTTAAACCTTATAGATCCAATACTGAACTGTCAAGTAAGAATTCGTGAGTCATAAGGAACAATCCAATATACGAAGGATATTTGGATGTTGAAGGTGGAAAGGAGGACTTTTCCTCCAATATCCAAAGATATGGAATAATCTCTCTTATCTTTATTTACTAAGGCCAAATGTATACGTGGAGGGAGAGAGAGAGAGAAGGAGGATTTATTAGATATCAAAACAAAACGGCTCGTAGATGCTGCTTTTGAAATTATTTATCTGTTCTTTGTTTAAAAACAAAACACAAAATCCAGGGTCTGTAAATCTTATTGGGCAGCAATCCAACCATCAAGGCTTAGATTGCAATTAAGGACCCACACATGATTAGAATGTGGGGTGTGCACTCAAAAGCGGGACTTTTAGGCTTAACGCGCTATGCAAATACAGCTGTTCCCAGCACTGTGGAAAAGAAGAAACGGGAGCACTCTGGGTTTTATTTGATTTTGTTTGACGACGATGATTTGGCTTGGGATGAAACGGCAATCAATTTCAACCCTAAGGGGAAATTTCAGAGGAGGCTGCAAAAAAAAAAAAAAAAATGACAGCTCAGATCCTCGGTTATAAAAGAGCTAGTTATTCTCTCCTCTACAGTTGCTACAGAATCTGAGAATAAAGGCGCGCCTCGTGTGAATGATTGTGGAAAGGCCAACGAAGGAAAGGATGAGAACAAGAGATAAGCCATCAAGAGGGAGAGGTCATGGGAGGTGGCAGCTGAGGTCATCAACGGCTATTTAGCCCAAGCGAAGAGAAATCTGGGAAGAAGCTTTTCAGATCATTCAAAGAGACTCCGCCTTCATGAGCTCGCTATAAACAAGAGTTGATAGTTCCTCTGGGAGTTCCCCAGATTTTTTTAATGTACCCAGCTAGATTTAAAGATCCTTCCTGGAACCTAAATAAGAGGTTGTGGCTTCCAGGATCTTGTCCACCCTTGTGGGATAGTGGAAGCTGTCCTGGATAGTTTTTCACTGGTTTCTATCTGCAGTCTTGGTCGCTTCAAAGTCAGCTGGCCAGCCTGGTATTCTTTTCCACACATTCAGAGATGTCTTCAGCCGGTTCAGACTGGTTTGGATCCTAAATAAGAGGTTGTCGCTTCCAGGATCTTGCCCACCCTTGTGGGATAGTGGAAGTTGTCCTGAATAGTTTTTCACTGGTTTCCATCTGCAGTCTTGGTCACTTCAAAGTCAGCTGGCCAGCCTGGTATTCTTTTCCACATGTTCAGAGATGGTCTTCAGCCGGTTCAGACTGGTTTGGATCCTAAATAAGAGGTTGTCGCTTCCAGGATCTTGCCCACCCTTGTGAGATAGTGGAAGTTGTCCTGAATAGTTTTTCACTGGTTTGTATCTGCAGTCTTGGTCACTTCAAAGGCAGCTAGCCAGCCTAGCATTCTTTTCCACATGTTCAGAGATGGTCTTCAGCTGGTTCGAACTGGTTTGGGTGAACCGGTAGCGGAAATTTTGAGTAGTTTGGAGAACCAGCAAATACCATAGATTTGCGAGGCAGAGAAGATTGCTGCGCCGCAACTGAGCTAAAAAAAACCAGCTCAGCTCACCAGCACTGACACCAAGGGTGGTCTTTGTGTGCTGCGTGTGCAAAGCACACTCTCATAGAACCGCTAGGAAAAGATTTGGAATCTCATCGCTGCACATGTTGTCATGCTTTGATATGTTTCTCTATCAAAGGGGAACGGATTAAAATGTTCAGAATCTGGTCCATCATATGAGAAGGAGACTTAATTTCTCTGTTCCTTTCGTTGCATACCCTCTAGTAATGGATTCATGGGTGAAAACCGAAATAGTGATAGAGATGTCTAGAGAGGTCCTGTCTCCATATGGCCTCTCTAGGACTTTCGTTCTCTCAGAGAAGGCAATGGAGGCACTTTCCTTCTTTGACTGAGGAGAGTTGCTTTAACTCAACGCCTACTAGGGGTTTACTGACAGGATCAACATGTTGTTTCATATATAAGTCATAGCAGTTATTTGTTACATGTGCAAATAAGGATGATGTATTTTTAACCATTCAGTAAAACCAAGGTGTTTTTTCCCCCCAGTTCATGTGATGTAGTTCCTTGAAAACAAAACTGGATGGATTTCCAAGGAAGGTGTGGCCAAATGAAGGTGGCTTTATGAAAGTAGAACAACTGACCACAGAAAAAGACCAAGAACTGGTGCCTAGACTGGGTCCTTGGAACCCCTCTGGATAAGAAGCGGGCAAGTGGTGGGATTGAAAACTTTTTACCACTGGTTCTATGTGCATGGCTTGATGGGCGTGGTTTGGTGAGTGTGGCAGGGGAAGGATACTTTAAAATCTCCATTCCCTCCCCACTCCAGGGGAAGGATACTGCCAAATCCTCATTTCCTCCCGATCAGCTGGGACTCGGGAGGCTGAGAACAGACGAGTTCTGCATACAGTTTTGGTCGCCACGATGTAGAAAAGACGTGGAGACTCTGGAATGAGTGCAGAGAAGAGCAACCAAGATGATTAGGGAACTGGAGACTAAGACATATGAAGAACGGCTGCAGGAGCTGGGTATGTCTAGTTTGATGAAGAGAAGGACCAGGGGAGACATGATAGCAGTGTTCCGATATCTCAGAGGGTGCCACAAAGAAGAGGGAGTCAAACTTTTCTCCAAGGCACCTGGGGGCAGGACAAGAAGCAATGGGTGGAAAGGAGTGGAAAGGAGAGAAGCAACTTAGAATTAAGGAGAAATTTCCTGACAGTAAGAACAATTAACCTCTGGAACAGCTTGCCTCCAGCAGTTGTGAATGCCCCAACCCTGGAAGTCTTTAAAAAGATGTTAGATAGCCATTTGTCTGAAATGGTATAAGGTTCCTGCCCACGCAGGGGGTTGGACTAGAAGACCTACAAGGTCCCTTCCAACTCTGCTATTGTATTGTATTGAGGGCGGGGCCAGCCAGAGGTGGTAGTTACCAATTCTCTGAACTACTTAAAATTTCCACTACCAGTTCTCCAGAACTGGTCAGAACTTGCTGAATACCACCTCTGGTTCATACACAGGTGCTCTTGATGGCTACACCTCACAAGAACAAGTGGACTTAGTCAACACTAATTTTATGCTTTCCATGAGTCCCATTTTAACCCCTACATTTTCTTAAGTTTAAAGCAGAGGTGGTATGCTACCAGTTCTGACCCGAGCTGGTAGCTGAAATCATGGGTGGCCCCGCCCACCTGTCCCAGCTCCGTGGCGTCCCATTTAGGCCCCTTTTCCACCAAAAGCGCATGCACAAAAGGCTGAGTGCACTCACATTTGCAAACCAGTAGGCAAGGTATGTGAATGCCGCCCCTGTTTTAAAGGTATATATATTAAAAGACCAATAATTCTCTTTCCTACAATTATATTCCCTTGGAAGATTATACATGAAAAAGTACAAATCAAGAAGTCTGGAGATCATCCAAGTCATGGTTGTCCCAAAGGTGATTTTTCAAGAGTCAACTGAACCTTCTGGGGGGGGGGGGTTGGGGGGGGAGAGAGATTTAAAGAAATTTCACTTCTCATCCAGAGCTGAAGAAGCTTCTTGGACGAGAAGCAAAACATCTTCAAAGAAAAACCAGAAAGTCCAGTTGCCTCATGAAAAAAATCACCTATGGCACTACAAATCAAGAACTTTTCAACGATGACAGAAAAACTGAAGATGGGTCACCTTCCAGATTCTCATTAATACCTTCCAAGGTCTTGCATCTGGACACAGAGGGCATGCCCATATGACAAGGAAATAGTAGCGGCCATTGTTAGGATATTCAGCCGTATATTGGGTTGACAATATATATAAGCCTATGTTCTTAAGACATTATGTAGCTTTAAGACTGTCCTAAATTCTGATTGGCTGTGAGTATCAGCTATATAATCAAGGTCAGGAATCCTGTTCGATCCCTGTTCGATTCCTTGTGATCCTGTGTTTTCCTGATTGCTGTTGGAGAAGCTGAACTGTGAACTGTGAAGGAGTATTGTTTTGCATCACTGTGAGATACTGTATCTTTGTTTGGTGAAGGACTGCTGATATTTGTTTGAGAGTTAGTCGGAAGAAGTATTTTAGTTGTGACAAAGTAAAGACTATTTATTTTCTTACTATCACTGTTTTAGAATTTGTTTGTGGTTTACAGCAACGTATCTCATTACTGTCTGGTGAATTACACTATTCCGCATTCATTAGCTAACACTGGTAAAGGAACCAGAGTTCTAATACTGGTTCTGAACCCAGAGTTGCTAACAGCCATCCTTGATCCTACAGATTTATGAACTTCTTGCCCATTGTGATGTCTTCGTCTATGAAGGCTGCTCAACAGGTTACTTGCAACGTCTGTGAAGTTCACAAGCCGCAGAGAACCCACCATCTTTTAGTGGCATTCAACCTAAATTCTTCCCTGTTATCCATTCCACAGACTTTTAAATGTGCCTATTATTTCCCCCGAGCTAATAAGCGGATGAAATCAACAGGGATCCAGTTTAGTTAATTAACTACTTATTGTAAGCATTTAGCCTGGTTCTCAGAGAAGGTCTCGTTTTGTTTATTTTTAATACCCAGCAACAGGGAGCAACCGTTTCCCTACTGCTAAGCTTAGCAATTTGAAGGAAAGTAACTGAAAATAAGTGAGAAAAAAAAAAAAAACCTAATCAGGAAGTGGGGGAAAGCTAGACTTTTGTTTTACTTCTCCTTGGGCCTACAAAGCCTAAATGCTTGGCTTCTCCTGGGGCAAATGTGCCAGGACATTTGTGTAGGAACAAAAAAATTAAGACACCTGTTGTGACCCGCCAGCAGAGTTGATGGCAGACTCAGACAGTGAGAAGGTTGGGGAGGAAGATGGGCCAGTCCTGGAGTCTGGGGAAGGCTCTGATGAGGGCTCTGCTTCGGGGGCAGAGAGGGGGCCAGGGCCGTCTGACAGTTATCAGCTGCCTTCCAAATTTTTCACATGAACGTAACAACACCACAGAGCCCTGTTTGAGAAAGGCCCTGTTGATTGACGCAGCACTTCAAGCCACTTTTGGAAAACATAACATTTTTTAAAAAACTTTTTCTGCAACAGAAACGCCTCCCTGTATTGTGAGATTCAAGCCACGGGCCTTTTCCGTATCTAATATTCTACGCCTTTTAAGACACAAGGACTACCTAGGCCTAATAAATTATCCTAAGATTGATACAGGCGATGTTAGCTTACATCCAAGGGATGGAGTCGATAGAAGGCTGAAATCCTTAGAGCTTTGCAAATGAGCACTAAAGGATTCTGTAGCCTGGAAACTTCGTATCTATTTTATACTACTACTCCTACTCTTGATTTCTCTCCGGGAATTTAGGAATCTTACTTTGAGCAAAAGGCACGAGGATGGTATCCGAGAGATGCTTCCCTACTTGAAAGAAATATAGTTTTCCCCAGGAGATTTTTTTTAAAAAGCCCACTATAAAATCAGTATATTTATCGTTGTAAATACCCTGCCTGAAATGCAGCTTTTAGCTTAAAGACAGAGTCTCATTATGACCATAGTTGCAAAAATGTTCTGTTGCTCACAGCTATCAGTGATCCCATGACTAATGCATGATCCCACAGCTGCCCTGGAAAGGAAATATAAGGAAAATATGAAGTCATATATTGCCTCTGCGCATATGTGCACCATAGAAACCACCGGCAATGTTTTTCCGTATTGCCATTTCTACAGGAATACTGACCACCGGTTGACTATCAGTCTTTCATCTAAATGTCCGAAGCATTCTGGTAGCTTTCATTTGCCTTGCTAAATCGTCAAGATAAAACTTCATGTCTTTTGTTGGAAGAAATGTCCTTCTGGGTTCATTTCCAAGTGAGGGGAAAAAGACACTGGATTCGTGGAAGTTGCTTGGAAAGATGGTTTATTGATGAACCATCAATAAACCACAGGGTTTGAGATCCTGGGCAGAAAAGGGAAAGCTCCTGAGTTTTATGCCCTCCTTGGGCTTTTGAATTTGAGCTTGTATTCTGATTGGTTGTCAGACTCCCATGGGGACATGCAGGGGCAATTCTGTAGGCTGTCCTAAGTCCCAGGTGTTAGGATAATCATCCTGATATTGGGTTGACAATATATATAAGCCAAGATTCTTAAAGAGTATATGTAACTTTAAGGACTATGTGGAATCTGATTGGCTGTGCTTCCCAGCTCAATCATAAAAGGCAGCTGGAAACACAGTTCATTCCCATTTGCTTTCCTTTGCTTCCTGATTGCCACTGAGGAGAAGCTGAACATGAAGACGGAAGAAGTATCATTGTTTTGAATTACTGTAAGATAACTGTGGTTTTGGTGAAGGACTGTTTATTGTTAGAGGAGTTAGTATCACTGTTTGGAAGAAGTATTTTAGTTACTACAAAAGTAAAGGCTATTCATTTTTTCTACTATCAGTGCTGTAGAGTGTTTGTGTGGTTTAAGAAACGTATCTCTTGCTGTCCGGTGTATTGCACTATTCTGCCTGTTTATTTTCCAACAGGGGTGTTTTTTACCCCTAACACCAGGCTTGGTTGAGCCTTGCTGGGTGATGTAATCTTCCCAGATGCCATGTTGTGAGATGGGTAGAGGGCTGATCCTACCTTTGGATCTTGGGTTGAGGGCATTTCCCTATGACTAGACCTACCTGTCTCTTTATCTCTTAAGTTGCAGACACCTGTTAAGGATCTTTCAGGAGGGTAGGGGCTATTAAGAGTAAGCCCATTTCCTGCCTAAAAAACATGTTTCTCCATTTCTCATCCAGGGAAATATAATATTCTGCCATTTTAATATTTCATAGAATGTTTCATTTTTCTAGGAGAGGGGTGGGTGCTAAATTCCTATACCTCCTAAACAAAATTGTGCTATACAATGTGCAAGCTTCACCCACAAACAATTGCTTCAGTCCACCTTAGAGGACAGTTTGTGTTGCTCGTTTTAGTGATGGTATTTTTATTGGTTTGGTCAGTTGTAGCTCTTGGTTACAACTGTCCTTCCGTTCAGATTAGGTTATCCTACTAGAAATGTTTGTTCTTCCTTCTACGTAGATTATTTCTCTGGCGATTACAGTGAGTGACAATGATGCCGCATACAAGCTAATCATCCTTGCGAGCATCCTAACAATAAAAATTGTGGTTTGAACAATTTGATGGAACATAGCTCAGTAAGCTTTGCTCTACTGAGTACAATGCAATACAATAGCAGAGTTGGAAGGGACCTTGGAGGTCTTCTAGTCCAACCCCCTGCCTAGGCAGGAAACCTTATACCATTTCAGACAGATGGCTATACAACTTTTTTTTTTAATTAAATTTATATCCCGCCCTTCTCCAAACGGACCCAGGGCGGCGCACAGGAATTTTAAAATACATACAAGCAATAAAAAATTTTAAAAACTTATTTAATAACTGTCCTGTGCTAAAACCAAATTAAAATCCCCAAAAATTTAAAATGTCTAAAATAGTCAATTGCAGAGGTTACACTAGGCCGGCTAGATGAAACAAATGTGTCTTTAGACACTGGCGGAAGAGGCGGAGGTCGGAGATGGTGCGAGGTTCAGGGGGAAGGTCGTTCCAAAGGGCAGGGCCCGCCACAGAGAAGGCCCTTCCCCTGGGTGTCGCCAGTTGGCATTGTCCGGCCGACGGCACCCTGAGAATGCCCTCTCTGTGGGAGCATATCGGTCTGAGGGATGTATGGGGCAGGAGACAGTCTCGCAAGTAACTAGGTCCCGAGCCATGGAGCACTTTAAAGATGGTCGTCAAAACGTTGAAGCGCACCCGAAAGACCACAGGAAGCCAGTGCAGCTCGCGCAGGATTGGTGTTATATGGGAGTGTCTAGGCGCTCCCGTAATCACCCGCGCAGCTGCATTCTGGACTAACTGTAGCTTTCGAGTGCACCTCAAGGGAAGCCCCATCTTCTTAAAGACTTCCAGTGTTGGGCCATTCGCAACTTCTGGAGGCAACTTCTGTTCCATGAGAATGGATGAGAAATAAGGCATTGGGGGTGGGGGGGAGTGCCCTAAAATGTTCAAAAATTCCACAGAGCTGCAAGATATTACTGGGAAAAGAACAGAAGACGGCTTACATTTTCCCATTAAAAAGAATTTTGGATTCCAGGAAATGTGACCAAAAATGGTGACGTAATGCCCTCTTCAGCATAAGTTCATCCATAACATTTATATTGGAAGAATAAAGCCTTATTTTATAGACTCAAAGGGTGAGTTTACCAGCGTTTATGAATTTTCTAATAAACGAGTTAAGGTTTGTGGATCCACATAACTGGATAATGTATTATTTATTGTCGAAGGATGCATGTGGATGTTTCAACGCTCAACGTTTAACACGGTTGCATACAGCAGCCGTAAAGCTGC
The DNA here is from genome assembly GCA_039707465.1 of Rhabdophis nuchalis. Lineage (NCBI taxonomy): Eukaryota > Metazoa > Chordata > Lepidosauria > Squamata > Natricidae > Rhabdophis > Rhabdophis nuchalis. Next base: position 7,107,367 of record CM077651.1, on the reverse strand, counting down.
CATGCTTAAAGGCCCACAGGTGGCCTCTCAGATGAACTGGGGGAAGTACATTGAACAAAGCTTTCTGCATCCAATTTATCAGTGACATTATTTGCAAATTGCCACCTAAGAACCATAGAGGTTGTTTTTTTCTTAAGATCAGCCATAGAACAATAATGAAAGCATAAATGTCTCAACTCAATAGCTGAGAAGCCTTAATAGTTTTGTTGTTGCTGTTAGTTGCAAAGTCGTGTCCAACCCACCGTGACCCCATGGACAACGTTCCTCCAGGCCTTCCTGTCCTCTACCATCTCTGGACTCCATTTAAGCTCACGCTGACTGCTTCAGTGACTCCATCCAGCCTCCTCATTCTCTGTCGTCCCCTTCTTCTTCTTCTTTTGCCCTCCATCTTTCCCTGCATGAGGCTCTTCTCCAGGGAGTCCTTCCTTCTCATTAGGTGGCCAAAGTATTTGAGTTTCTTCCTCAGGATCTGGCCTTCTAAAGAGCAGTCAGGGTTGATCTCCTCTAGGACCGACCGGTTGGATGGCCTTGCAGTCCAAGGGACTCGCAGGACTCTTCTTCTCCAGCGCCAGAGTTCAAAGGCCTCCATTCTATGCCACTCAGCTTTCCTTATGATGTCTTAATAATACCTGTGGACATTTCTGTCGCATTAAACCTTAAGGTAATGTGCTGAATTCTAAGAACCGGTCTCCCAATCTACTGCCTTGTGCCTGGTTGCTTAAGGTTAAACACCTTCTCTGATCCCTAACAGGTAGATGAATGAAAGAGAATATAATTAGCAGAAGGAGGGAAGGAGATGATCTGCTACTTTTGATTGTTCCAAGACCTTGAAAACAGGAGGAAAAATGTAATTTCTTGAAACAGAGCCAATTCCAAGCACATTGGGCAATGTCCTTACTGATTCTCTAAGATATTTCTGAACATGAGCAAATCTGGTTTTCTTCCATGGGTAAGAAATGCAAATGGATCGTCATCTTTTAACAGTCTCATAATCCCTTGCAGGGTGGAATCTGGGCAACTGAATGAAGCTAGCAGAGTGTTTACTGGCCAGATGCCCTCCCCTGTTGCCAATGCGGGGTTCTGTTCAGCAGATGTATTCTCAGAGTGCCCAGAGAGAGAAATATCTGCCTCTACCTAGAATCAAACTCACAGCGTCCTGATTGTGAGGTGAGAGCTCTACCTAGAGGCCACCACACTGTTCCTAAACACTGCAAATGATGAACATGATTAATACCTAATAAACTCTGTAGGATTTTTATTATTGAAATCAATGGCTTAGGACTGTATAGGAAAACTCAAAATCCTGGAATAACTCTTGGGAACATATACCTAGTAACGGATATACCTTGTAAAGGATTTTTTTCCCCTCCCATTAGATTACTGTATTTTTTGGGAGTATAAGACACACCTTTTTCCCTTAAAAAAGAGAGTGAAAATCTGGCTGCATCTTATACACTGAATACAGCATTTTTTGCCTTCTGAAAACTCACCCCCTTCACCAAAATGCCCAATGTTCCTGGGGGCTGGGGAGGGCAGAAATGAGCGAAAAAAGGACCATCAAAATCTTGGTACGTCTTATACTCCAGTGCGTCTTATACTCCGAAAAATACGGTATTTCAAATTTAGGACCATACTTTTTTTCAGGGGACTACATTTCCCCTCCAAAGATACAAGCATCATTTTGGTCATTAGGGAAATTAAATTTTAAGAGAGAGGGAGGGAGGGAGGGAGGGAGGGAGGGAGGGAGGGAGGGAGGGAGGGAGAGATAGGTGGTAGAGATAGATGATGGATGGATGATAGATAATAGATGATGGATGGATGGATGGATGGATGGATGGATGGATGGATGGATGGATGGATGGTAGATAGGTAGGTAGGTAGAGAGAGAGACAGAGAGAGAGAGAAAGAAACAGAGAAAGAGATAGATAGATAGATAGATAGATAGATAGATAGATAGATAGATAGATAGATAGATAGATAGATAGATAGATAGATAGATAGATAGATAGATAGATAGATAGATAGATAGATATAACTAGATGTAAAGATGGGGAATGGGGAACTGATATAAGTAGCCAGTGAGCAGTCTAAAATGTCTATCAGGCCCACAATTGTCATTCTTTGTGAGTATCTGTTGTGTTCCCATTAAAGATTACAAAATCCCTGAACTGTGGAAGTCACACAGTAATTACCCATCTTTATAAAGAAGTTAATTGTAAACACATTAATAATTAGTGGCCCATCTCAAATTTGGTCTACTATATGCAAATTGCCAGCAGACTAAATTAGAACTCCGCTTCAGTATCCAAAATAGATTATAATGTGTTGACAACCATTTATGAACATCTAAATAATCATCCTGCAATTAAACCATCAGTGCCATGGGTCATATCTATTATTAATAATGATGTAAAGTAATGTATCACTTTGAGCTTTATAATCACTCAGATATATAGAATAGACCTGACTGTATATTTTATCAGATTACAAGGTCTTAAAGGGGAAGCGAGAACAAAAGACAATGGCCCAGAACATGCTATGAAAGTATATGACTGAGCTGAGCAAAATGTTATTTCATAATTAACTGGAGCAGAAATGCTGGAGCAAGAATACTTGTTGGAGGATTCAATCTGGGTTTAGTTTTCAGACCAGTACTAGAATGCATCCTTAGCAAACTTCTCTCTAACGGAATGTGTGCTTTGGGCTATTCTATGTGTAATATTTATGTGGTGCCTGGTTGTGTGTGTGTCATGCCCCAGCATATAACTTTTATATACTGTTGTTGCTCCATCTAGTGGCCAGAGGGTCAAATATACACCAACATATGATCTTTATATACTGTTGTTGCTCTCTAGCCCCATCTAGTGGCCAGAGGGACAAATATACCCCAACATATGATCTTTATGTACTGTTGTTGCATTCTATCCCCATCTAGTGGCCAGAGAAACAAATACCAAGTATATTGTTTGAAGTTGACCCCAATCCGTTATCCATCAGCCCATACTGGGTCCTTTTGGAGAAGGGCGGGATACAAATTGAATAAAATCTAAAATCTAAATACTCTCAAAACAAGTGCATGCTGGGAAGCCAGACTCCATTTCCTTTGAAATTATTCAATTTATTCAAATGCTATTTTAAATATAAAAAGGAACCTAATTAAACACTAATGATATATCATAGGCAGCCAAGAGACATTAGAATGCAGCAGGATCAGTGGTGAAATTCAAAAGTTTCCCCTACCGGTTCTGTGGGCGTGGCTTGGTGGGCGTGGCTTGGTGAGCATGTGACTGGCTGGGCATGGCTTGGTGGTCATATGACCGGGTGGGCATGGCTGCACAACTGACTCACACACAATGTAAAAGCAGCTGGACTTCACACAAAATGTCCCCCGCAACAAGCAGGAAACTCACAGAGTCAGAAAGAGCTCAAAGACCAACTAATACAAGTTTACATAAAAAATAACACAAAAGCTGCACAACTGACTCACACAATATGTAAAAGCAGCTGGACTTCACACAAAATGGCCCCTGCAACAAGCAGGAACCTCACAGGCAATCAGGCACAGCTGATTGTCTGAACTTTTGTTTTACTTTTTTAAGCATTTTTTTAACAGCCTGAACCGGTAGCATTTCACCCCTGAGTAGGATATTAGTAAAAGAAATGAGTAAACTGACTGTCAGGTCATGAGTGACTGAAGGTAACGAAACCAGAATTGTGGTATTGGTGCGTTCCAGAATTGTGCGTTCATTCTCCACTGAGGGAACTTTATCAGTGAAAAAGAAGAACAGCGATATTATTCTCTCTCTTGCGAGTCCTCAGAATCTGCAGAGTTCTGGTGGAGAATATTCTGGAACAAGTCCTTGAGGACCGGATCTACAGATAACTCCAAAGTCCCCTTTTGTATGCAGCCTAGGAGCCCATTTATTAGTTATGCATTCAGTTCTAGCGCTCTTTGTAAGTTTTCCTCCACAGGTTTTTCTCCAAATAAAATCAGAGTGAGCAACTGACCTCAGAGATCATGTAATGATGACAGGAAATTCCTCACTCATAGGCCAATAATTACGAATACATTTTTACCTTATGCATAAATTAACATGTTGGTGATTTCTGACATTTATAAAATAATAATACTTGCCGTGCATTTAGGAAGCAGTAATATTCAAAGGTAGCTCTCTTTTTTTTTAACTTCTTCTCAAGTGGGAGCTGTTTTATACATCTAATTGCTGGATAGTGACATGAGTGACATATAAGTTAAATAAATAATGTGTTTTTAGTGAGGTAATTTATACGATACCTGCACACAAAAACTGAAACAATGATCAAATTCAAACTTCCAAAGAGTATCACAAAAAACCAGCAACCTAAAAACAGAAAACTCTAAACAAGCACCGATATAAATATTAGCATTAAGCATCAACTACATAGAGGCAGCCAACCTGACCTCCAGTTACAATTCCCGCCCTCCCCACACACACACATAAATTGGCCTATTTCAGGTGAAAACAAATTTGGATTATATTCTGTGTAGAATTTTTTAGTTATTTTTGCAACCTGGTAGCTGTAAATTCCATCCATAAATTTTTTTCTTGAAAATACTTTTTTCTTTATTTCTTTGTTTCTTTGTTTCATTTTATTTATTTATTTCCTTCCTTCTTTCTTTTTCTTTCTTTCATTTTCTTTCTCTTTCTTTCTCTTTTCTTTTTCTTTTTCTCTTACTTTTTCCTTCCTTCCTTCTTTCTTCTTTCTTTCTTCCTTTCAAAAGGTTTTATTTTTATTTATTATTCCGTTTTTCTTTCTTTCCTTTTCTCTTTCTTTCTTCCTTTTTCTTTCTTTTTCTTTCTTTTTCTCTTTCTTTCATTCTTCCTTTCCTCCTTTCAAAAGGTTTTATTTTTATTTATTATTCACTGGAATTTAAAGTCCAGCTTCACCCTTGGGATCTTCTGATTATTATGTCTGATAAATAAATATATATTTGATCAATAAAAACCCTATTTATTTCATCCGTAAATAAAGATAATGATATATAGCCCTAAATCTCGTATATGGCTCACAAGGTCTTCAAACCTGGAACCAGAAATTAAGGGCAAATCAGGTTCTTTTCTTCTTTCTACCTCATTTGTCCTTAATATACGAAGTTCCAAGCTTTTTAAAACTTTAAGAAACAATATAATATTTTTCCCCAGGATCTGTAAAATAAAATTCATAAACTAAAATAAAAGGGGATTGAATTTGTCATGAAATAGTGTCAGAGTTTGTTGCATTAATTCAAATCCAGAAAGCACACACAGAGAACTGATGAAGTTGGATTATATACATAAGAATAGATAAATAAATGTACAATACCATCAGGTGATTCTTCCAAGTAAACACACAGCAGGAGAGTTACAGGCAAACACAAGCAATTAGCTGCATTTCAGCAGACCAGCCCAGACAGACTGCTAGTTTACTTCTCAGAGCAGCAGACTGCTTTCTTCTTAAGTTTCTGTTTCAATTCTCTGCACAGAGTCAGAAGGTTTAAGCTCCCATCAGCTGACTTAGTTACTATGCCTATTCATTGGCTGACTTTGTTCCCATGTCTCTCCCAGTCATAGATATTTTAACAAATGAAAACCTCTCAAAGACTACAAGGGCCTCTTTTAACATAGCTGGGTTATATTACCTTTCTAACTAAATTAAATTGACTTGTGTTTAAATTAAAAGGTGCGGCCAGATGAATGTGCCTACACATAAGAAAAGTGTGTGTGTGTGTGTGTGTGTGTGGTTTTTTTCAATTAAATGAACACATTCTAGGACAATTTCTTCAATTCTCAGACAAATGAAGCTATTTAGCTGGAAATATACCCCCCGATGCAGCCAGGGATGTAAAACAGCAAGGTGAGTGTGCGTGGCAATTGCTTGTCGTTTCTAATCTAAAAGAAGAGTAAAGGAAACGGACTTTCATGGATTTATAATGCCTTCATTACTTGCTCAGACGTTGAAAAGTGGATTGGCTCAGTTCGAACCAGGAATGGCTTAGATCCTGCCATGGCAGATGCTTAAAATATGTTCCTGGCCCAGAGGCAGTGCAACAGATGCCGATAAGAATAGAAAGAAAGAGGCAGCAATAAGCATTACCCAATCCTCCCCTCGCCAACTTTCACGTCTATCAACTACAAAATTCGGATGCCGTGAAATTTAAGAAGTCTCTTTACTGTGACCTCGGTGGATCTTTGCAAAGTTCTGGCAAGGGATATTCTGTTCATTTCTGCTGCCGTTCTCTACTGCTGGATGACAGCAGATGGTTTTTAAATGGTCTTTTCATCTCTTTTTCCAATCTTGAACGTCAAGTGCTTCCTCTGCTGAATGTCATTATTCCCATAGTTTGTTATTGTTGTTATGAGATGGCTTGAATGCATGGATGGAACGGAGTAATGGCATTTTTTTTAAAGAGAGAGAGAGAAAGAGACAGACAGATAGGGAGGGAGAGAGACAGAGAGAGGGGGAGAGAGAGAAAGACAGAGGGAGAGAGAGAGGGAGAGAGACACACAGAGAGAGAAAGATAGAGAGGCAGACAGAGAGACAGAGAGAGACAGAGAGGGAGGGAGAGAGACAGAGAGAGAGAGGGGGGGAGAGAGAAAGACAGAGTGAGAGAGAGAGACAGAGAGAGAGAGAGAGAGAAAGACAGAGAGAGAGACAGAGAGAGGGACAGAGACAGAGAGGGAGGGAGAGGGAGAGGAAGAGAGACACACAGAGAGAGAAAGACAGAGAGACAGACAGAGAGACAGACAGAGAGACAGCGAAACAGAGAGAGACAGAGAGAATAAAAAAGTATTCTAGACATACGAGAAAGATGACAAAAGAGATATGGCTGCAGAAAAGTCAGTCTACGACTGAGTAGCATATTTCTGTGGGCAGCCAGACGGCTACACAGCCTTAAGCCAAAGTCAGACCTCTCCTATCCTTAGTGTTATTGTCACCAGCAATGTGTAGAGAAGCAGAGCCACAACTGTGTTGAGGAACACAACAGTAGAAGATGAAAACAAGGACATTCTTCATACCTAGGGCAGATTGCAGAAGGATTTAATATCATAAATCGTCTGCGTGATATAATTACCCTAATCAGCTTATCAGTCTGTTTCATTACCGCGTAGATCTTCTGTGGTTATTACCGTTAAGGGCCCATGTGGTATGTATGCAGAAGCAGGTAGAGAGATTCATCTTTATGGTTAAATTAAAATACAGTAAGTTTATTTTATTTTTTTTAAAATAACCCACCTTAATTTAAGAGTTGCTTGCATCTGCAGCCTTGTAGGAATTATTGACTTTTTATTTATCCCTCCATATCAGTGGATTATAACGATAATGAATAAAAGCAATTTTTATTAGGACATTGTCAGAGTTTGTTGCAGAAAATCACTGCCAGAAAGCAGACACAGATAACTGATTCCGCTGGATTCATTAACTTATTTATATACATTTTAACACATGAAGATAAACCAATGTAGGTTTTCTCCAATGTAATAGTAGTTAGAAGCAAACACAGGCAGCAGTGCAGCAGAGAGGAGTTTTCAGTTCAGAGTTCAGAACAGACAGAGTAGTTTCAGTTTCAATTCTCAGCACAGACTCAGATCAGTTTAAGCTCCCATTGGCTGACTTAGTTGCTATGCCTGTTCATTGGCTGACCTTGTTACCATGTCTCTCCCAGTCATGAATATTCTAACAGACATGAGCCAGGGAAAAATTTGATACATGGAAATTAGAGAAGTCAAGAAGATATGGATTATTTTTGATATACCGGGCATTGGGTGGGATCCAAAAACGTGTGTTACATTGTGGGAGGAATGCATCGAATGTTTCATCACCAGGCTAGGTAATATCTTCAGCAGAACTTCATGTGGAGTGTTTCAGGAATGAAGGCAAATGTCTTGTTTCAGTTCTCTTCTACTTTGATTGATGTTATGTATGTTCTCACCGAGGCATCCCAAGAGCATGAAACAAACTCCTTGTTCCAACAAAAAAACCCTTTTATTAATACAGTGGTACTTCGCTTCACGAACTTAATTGGTGAAATGACTCTGGTCGCGATCCGAAATGGTCGTGAAGCGAGGCACAATTTCCCATAGGGTTCAATGTAAATCCGGTTAATCCGTTCTGACCTTGTTTTTGGGTCGTGATTTTTGAACGGACTCTGTTCGCGTTGCGAATTGGTCCTGAAGAGAGACACAGTTTCCCATAGGGTTCAATGTAAAGCAGCTGAGGGGCGATGGAGCAAGCCAGCATGACTTTCGCCCGTCTCTTTCGCCCGTCTCTTTCCGGACTCGGCGCTTCTGCTTGTCGGGACGCTTCCCAAAGCCAGCAGCCGCGCGGCCAGCCACTCCGTTTCTCCGTCTTACTCATCGGTCGCCTCTTGGGGTCCGGACCCGCCGCCGCCGCCGCCGCGCCGCTGCCGGGCTGGTGAGGGTGGAACGGCGGCGGCGCGGGGGCGGCGGGTCCGGACCCCGAGAGGCGACCGATGAGTAAGACGGAGAAATGGAGTGGCTGGCCGCGCGGCTGCTGGCTTTGGGAAGCGTCCCGACAAGCAGAAGTGGCGAGTCAGGAAAGGGACGGGCGAAAGCTGCAAAGTCCGGCTGGGAAGGCAGCTCTTTCCCCCTCCCCACCTTCCCTTCCCAGCTGGGCTCTGCAGCTTTCTCCCGTCCCGAGAAGCAGGAGCGCCGAGTCAGGAAAGGGACGGGCGGAAGCTGCAAAGTCCGGCTGGGAAGGCAGCTCTTTCCCCCTCCCCACTTTCCCTTCCCAGCTGGGCTCTGCAGCTTTCTCCCGTCCCGAGAAGCAGGAGCGCCGAGTCAGGAAAGGGACGGGCGGAAGCTGCAAAGTCCGGCCGGGAAGGCAGCTCTTTCCCCCTCCCCACCTTCTCTTCCCAGCTGGGCTCTGCAGCTTTCTCCCGTCCCGAGAAGCAGGAGCGCCGAGTCAGGAAAGGGACGGGCGGAAGCTGCAAAGTCCGGCCGGGAAGGCAGCTCTCCCCCCCCCTTCGCTTACACACACACACCCGTCCCCGTCACTCACAACAACCGTGGCAGGGTGCAGCCCGGAAAAGGCGCAGTGCGAACTCACAATTCGCCTGCGCCCTCAATGGACCGGCCGCCACGCGGAGTTCGTGCAGCGAAGCGGAGTTCGTGCAGCGGAGCACATTTTTTGGAAAATTTCTGGTCGTGCTCCGAATTGGTCGTGAAGAGAGGCGTTCGTGAAGCGAGGTACCACTGTATACAGTGAATTCTGCTCCTTTACAGCCAGCAAAATCTTTCAAGGGAGGATTTACAGTCACAGACTGTAAAAAAAATTGGAAACCCGCCACTGCCTAATACTCCTTCCTTTTCCTATTTTTCTCACAACAACAACAACCTTGTGAGGTAGGTTGAGCTGAGAGGGAGTAAGTGACCCAAGGTCACCAAACTGGTTTTCAAGCCTAAACTGGGGCTAGAACCCACCTTATCTTGGTCACCAATTGCTGGGGAATTGAATGGAGTGGAGTGGAGTGGAGTCGGGTAGTGTAGGGTAGTATAGGGTAAGGTAGAGTAAGGTAGGGTAGGATAGGATAGGATAGGATAGAATAAGGGATATAATAAAGAGTAAAGTAGAGTAGAGTAGAGTAGAGTAGAGTATAGAGTAGAATAGAATAGAGTAGAACAGAATAGAACAGAACGTATTGGAGGACGAATGGAATGGAATGGAATGGAACGGAATGGAGTGGAGTGGAATGGAATGGAATGGAATGGAATGGAGTGGAGTGGAGTGGAGTAAGGTAGAGTAAGGTAGGGTAGGGTAGGGTAGGATAGGATAGAATAGAATAAGGGATAGAATAAAGGGTAGAGTAGAGTAGAGTAGAGTAGAACAGAACAGAACAGAACAGAACAGAACAGAATAGAACAGAACAGAACATATTGGAGGAAGAATGGAGTGGAGCGGAATACAATACAATACAATACAATACAATACAATACAATACAATACAATACAATACAATACAATACAATCTTGAAGGGACCTTGGAGGTCTTCTAGTCCAGCCCCCTGTTGAGGCAGGAGAACCTCCACCATCTCAGACAAATGACTGTCCAGTCTCTTCTTAAAAACCTCCAGTGATGGAACACCCATGATTTCTGAAATTCTTTTTGGCTTAGGTTGCAGTGTACTTTTAAGTTTTGTACTGCTGTTTTTATTGGCCTAGGACAGTAAACAAGTAAATGAGCTCATTGCATATTCTTTCAATCCTCCGTCTTGGAATTTAGCTGTATGTAATGAAGCATCACCTCCCATTCAATTCCCATTTACATATAGTTTTAATTCAATCGGCACCTAATGTTGATAGAGGAATCTAACATCCTTTGATTTAAGCACACATTTTTATGCTAATTCATAAAAGAGTGCCTTTAAGGGGACAATAATTTTGATTGACGTAGTGAAATCCTTTTCGATTGGAAGGACTCTTCCCCTAAAATGGGGAAAATGTAAAATCAGCAACTTTCTCTTTCCAGTTGACACAGGATTATAAATCCTTCACACTTCACTCCATCACAACCTGAAGCTGCTGAGATTTTGCAGCAACAACTAACTCTGGGGGACGGTGCTCATCTCCGTTTCAAAGCCGAAGAGCCAGCACTGTCCAAAGATGTCTTCCTAGTCATGTGACCGTCATGGCTAAACGCCGAAGGTGCATGAAACGCTGTTCCCTTCCCGCCAAAGATGATTCCTATTTTTCTACTTGCATTTTTTATGTGCTTTTGAACTGCTAGGTTGACAGAAGCTGGGACAAGTCATGGGAGCTCACTTACAGTATGCGGCACTAAGGATTCGAACTGCTGAACTGCTGACCTTTCTGAGCGACAAGCTGAGCATCTTAGCCACTGAGCCACCGTGTTCTATACTGAGTTCTGTATTGAGCACTACAATAAATTAACATTTTCAGCAGCATTTTCTTGACTAATCCAACCATCTTTGGCAACAGCTGAATTGTTGCCATTGTGATGCTAATATTTCCCAGCTTTCCACAGGGGTGGTGACATTCACTACTTTATTTATTTATTTATTTATTTATTTATTTATTTATTTATTTATTTATTTATTTATTTGTTTGTTTATTTATTTATTTATTTATTTATTTATTTATTTATTTATTTATTTATTTATTTATTTGGATTTATTGCCCGCCCCCTCTCTCCGAAGAGACCCGGGGCGGTGTACAAGAATTTAAGAGCATATACATATATAACAAGTATAAATAATAAAACTAAATTAAATGTTTTACCCTGTGTTAAAATATCTCGTTTAAATTTATAACGTAAAAACCCGATTAGGTAATATTTACAACTAGGCTGGTATGGTAGATTAGGTTAGGCCAGGCCAGCCTGCTGGAAAAAATGGGTCTTTAATTGTTGACGGAAGGAGCGGAGGTCCGTAGTAGATCTAAGCTCGGGGGGTAGGTCATTCCAGAGGATTGGGCCTGCCACAGAGAAGGACCTTCCCCTGGGAGCCGCCTGTTGGCATTGCTAGGAGGACGGCACCTGGAGAAGTCCCTCTCTGTGTGAGCGAATCGGTCGAAGAGATGTGTAATTAATTCAGCGTAATTAATTTTCCATCCCAGTACTACACAATCAATGCAAAGTTTGGTGATTGGAAGAGTCAACGTCCTTTGAGATTATTAGCAGTAGGAATTCAAACAATTGACCCTTTTTGTCTCTGTGTGTGTTGTTTATATTCTTAAGCCATCAATTCCATGGGAGCCAACGGTTAGGGCAAAACCATCCTTTAGGGCAGGGGTCTCCAACCTTTGCAACTTTAAGTCTGTTCCAATATTTGAGGGACTCCTACAAAGAGGAGGATGTCAAACTATTTTCCAAAGCACCTGAGGGCAGGACAAGAAGCAATGGGTGGAAACTCATTAAGGAGAGAAGCAACCTAGCACGAAAGAGAAATTTCCTGACAGTGAGAACAATTCATCAGTGGAACAACTTGTCTCCAGAAGTTGTGAATGCTCCAACACTGGAAGTTTTTAAGGAGATGTTGGAGAACCATTTATTGTCTGAAATGGTCCAGGGTCTCCTGATCTTGAAGAGGGTTGGACTGGAAGACCTCCAAGGCCCCTTCCAAAACTATTAAATCTACGATGTTCTATCTTAGTGAGCAGCTAGCTCTTCGGCAAAAAAGCACTTTATGAAAGGAAGTATATTTCCGGCAACCAGGTTTCAGCAGTGAAGAAAACAGTCAACACAATGGCCATCTCTTAAAGGCTGCTGATAAATTTAAAAGCTCACCTGGAAGCCAAGAAAACATATCATTGAACACATAATCCCCTTCTATTTTTTTGCCCTCTTCCATTGCCTTAGCAATTTAGTATCAGGAGAGTGAAAAGACTGCCATCTGCTGCAAAAAGAGAACATTAATCCGAACAATTTAAATCTTGCAGAATTTAATTCTTCCTAATAAAAAATACTGAATTGGGAAACTCTGGATATTGAGGTGGGGCGGTGTCCTCTCTCTCGTGAACCCTGTGGGTTGCTTCCTTCTTCCTGGTTTAAAGTCATGAACAGAAATAATCACCACAATCCAGGGGTGAAATCCAGCAGGTTCTGGAGAACCGGTAGCGGAAATTTTGAGTAGTTCGGAGAACCGGCAAATGCCACCTCTGGCTGGACCCAGAGTGAGGAGGGAATGGAGATTTTGCAGTATCCTTCTCCCTGGAGTGGGAAGGGAATTGAGATTTTGCAGTATCCTTCCCCTGGAGTGAGGAGGGAATGGAGATTTTGCAGTATCCTTTCCCTGGAGTGGGGAGGGAATGGAGATTTTGCAGTAACCTTCCCCTGGAGTGGGGAAGGAATGGAGATTTTGCAGTAACCTTCCCCTGGAGTGGGGAGGGAAGGATGCTTTTGCAGTATCCTTTCCCTGGAGTGAGGAGGGAATGGAGATTTTGCAGTAACCTTCCCCTGGAGTGGGGAGGGAATGGAGATTTTGCAGTATCCTTCCCCTGGAGTGGGGAGGGAATGGAGATTTTGCAGTATCCTTCCCCTGGAGTGGGGAGGGAATGGAGATTTTGCAGTATCCTTCCCCTGGAGTGGGAAGGGAATGGAGATTTTGCAGTATCCTTCCCCTGGAGTGGGGAGGGAATGGAGATTTTGCAGTATCCTTCCCCTGGAGTGGGGAGGGAATAGAGATTTTGCAGTATCCTTCCCCTGCCACACCCACCAAGCCACGCCCACAGAACCAGCAGTAAAAAAAATGAATTTCACCCCTGCCACAATCTAATATTGTTCACCACGTTGCTCCTTCCTTGGAAGAATAAATCTACCAGTCTGCACTTTGTATTAATTATCCATAATTACTTGGCAGATTGTTATTTCAATTAATTAAATTAATCACTGAAGATATTCATCTTGGGCTTTGCAATCTCAGTGACATTGAACACAGCCCTTTTCCTAGAGGTGTCAGCTTTCTACAAATATCAAAGAAATAGAGCTTCCCTCGGCATGGAAGATAAATTTTAATTGCCCGGGGATTTCATCATGGTAACACAGGGAACTGCTTTCAAATTCTTCTAACTTTCAGCAGGACTATGTAGATAAATGTAGAGGTTGGATCTCAAACACCTCTTTTCTGCAGTGACTAACTTTCGTTTATGTTTTATTGTAAGTGTCCATGTTTAACAGATTAACGGAGTTGGAAGGGACCTTGTAGGTCATCTAGTCCAACCCCTCCACCCAAGCAGACCCTACACCATTACTGACAGATGGCAGTCCAGTCTCTTCTTGAAAGCCTCCAGGGATGAAGCTCCCACAACTTCTGAAGGCAACTTCTGTTTCATGGGTTGATTGTTTTCACTGTCAGAAAATGTCTCCTTATTTCCAGGTTGAATCTCTCCTTGGTCAATTTCCATCCATTATTCCTTGTCTGGCCTTCAGGTGCTTTGGAAAATAGCTTGGTCCCCCTTCCTCTCTGTGGCAGCCCCTCAAATATCGGAAGACTGCTATCATGTCTCCCCTGGTCCTTCTCTTCATTAGACTTGACATGCCCAGTTCCTGCAACCGTTCATCCTGTGTTTTAACCTCCGGTCCCCTAATCAGGGATGAAATGCTACCGGTTCGCATCAATTCACATGAACCAGTAGGGATGATTGTCATTGCAAACCAGTAGTTAAAATAAAAAGCCTCTGACGATCATGCAGATAAGCTTGGAAGCTCTTTTTTTTCACTTTGTAAAGCATTTTCCCCCTCCTGGTATGGGTGAATAGGTGGTTAAAAAAATGCTTTACATATTTTTTTTTAAAGTTGGCATGCCTACTCAGTCACATGACCTACCACCACCAAGCCACGCCCAGAGAACTAGTGGCCTCTGATCCACTTGGTTGCTCTTCTCTGCACTTCTTCTAGAGTCTCAACCTCATTTTTTATAGTGTGGTGCCCAAAACTGGATGCAGTGTTCTAAGTGTGGCTTTACTGAGGCTTTATAGAGTGGTATTAGTTTGGCAGTGGTAACAGAGAGTGGGGATGAATATGCTTTGCGTGAGATGGTTATTTGGTGGAAAGCTGCTGGAGTGACCAGAAGAGATCAACTTAGAAATGAGATCATAAGAGAAAGAATTGGCAGAGAACCAATCCGAAACTTCATGCATAAACAGCAAATAAAGACAGTGTCTTTGAATTCCATACAGTGGTGTGCATTCAACCAGTGTAACAACCTTTTTGCTGAGTGCGCTCTTGTGGTCTATTCTACATAACAAAGATCCCCCTCCTTCAGGTAGAACCATAGGAGGAATTGCCCAAAGCCCTTTCATTACATCATCAAGAGTCAACCATTATGATAACCACAGATACTTTTTTTGTCCTTTAAGGTCAATATCAATTGAATAGTACCTTTATGGTTAACATAAACAGTACAATTTTGTTTAGTTACAAATTATAACGCCTGAAGTACACTTTTCAGCACAGAGAGAAGTCAGTTATATTTTAAAGCATGAATGTGAAGTTTTCAAATTAGTTTGTGTCATTTCCTCCCCATTCTAATTTATTGGAGGTTGCAATACATTTTTTATTTTTTATTACGAAACCAAAGTTTTATTTAGTTCCTCGGCAGAGGAGGCCGATGTGCTCGATGGGAACTTTCATTCCCATCTAAGCAGAATTACTGGATTAGTATTAGTATTTTGAAAATTGTTCTGACTGCACTGATATCAACTTACATTTAATCGTATAAGAAGGTGGCTGGTGGAATTCAGTAGATTTATTGAATCAAGTTTTTTTTTCTTTTTAATTTTGTACTGGTTCATCTGTATTTATGAATTAAACGTGTGCATTTAGCAAACCTTATTAAAAGTTTTATAAATTCAAAAAAAAAAAGAGAGACAACCAAGCTGCCACAAAGAAGAGGGAGTCAAACTATTTTCCAAGGCACCTGAGGGTAGAACAAGAAGCAATGGGTGGAAACTAATCAAGGAGAGAAGCAACTTAGAACTGAGGAGAAATTTTCTGACAGTTAGAACAATTAGTCAGTGGAACAGAAGTTGCCTCCAGAAGTTGTGAATGCCCCAACACTGGAAGTCTTTAAGAAGATGTTGGGTAGCCATTTGTCTGGAACGGTATAGGGCAGTGATGGAGAACCTATGGCATGGGTGCCACAAGTGGTACGCAGAACCATTTCTTAGGGCACGCGAGGCGTTGCCCTGTCAGCTCCAGCGCGCATGTGTGCACTGGCCAGCTGATTTAGGCCTTCTTTTGAGGCTGTTTTTCGCTCTCTGGAGGCTTAAGGGAAGCTCCTGGAGGCTTAAGGGAAGCTCCTGAAGCCTCTGGAGATGGGGAGGGGAGGCTGTTTTCACCCTCCCCAGGCTCCTAGAAAGCCTCTGGAGCCTGGGGAGGGCGAAAAAAGTGCGCCAAAAGCAGGGGGTCATGCACATAGCATTATAGGTGTGGCACGCCCAAGCACGACCCCCCTATGCTCCCTCCGCAAGCCAAAAAAGGTTATCCATCACTGGTATAGGGTTTCCTGCCTAGTCAGGGGGTTGGACTAGAGCAGGGGTCTCCAACCTTTGCAACTTTAAGTCTGAAGGACTTCAGCTCCCAGACTTCTCCAGCCAGCTTTGCTGGCTGGAGAAGTCTGGGAGCTGAAGTCCTTCAGACTTAAAGTTGCAAAGGTTGGAGACCCCTGGACTAGAGGACCTCCAAGGTCCCTTCCAACTCTGCTATTGTATTGTATAAGCCTGAGACTCAGGACTGCCTGCAGACTTGCGCCTGCATTGCCCCATGGGGAGTCTGACAACCAGTCAGAATGCAATTCAAAAGCCTAACGGAGGGTATAAATGCCTTTTTGCCCAGGATCTCAAGCCACGTGGCCCTGTCCAGCATTAAACCATCTTTCCAAGCAGCCTCCATGCTTCCAGTGTCTTTTCCCCCACTTGGAACTGAACCCAGATGGACGTTTTCTTCCAACGTGACTAGCATTTAATGAAAACGCAAAAGCAAAAGGCTGAGTGGTAACTTTAGTTTGTACTTTACTTCCCCCCCCCCCAAAAAAATGGCTGCTCCTTCCCCCCCCCCCCCTCTTTTTCCCCTATCCCAGTGATGGCGAACCTATGGCACAGGTGCCACAGGCGACACGGGGAATCATTTCTTAGGGCATGCGAGGCCTTGCCCTGTCAGCTCCAGCGTGCAGGTGCGCGCTGGCCAGCTGATTGAGACCTTCTTTTGGGGCCGTTTTTCGCCATCTGGAGGCTTCAAGGAAGCTCCCGAAGCCTCTGGAGGTGGGGGGGAAAGCCTCTGGAGCCTGGGGAGGGCGAAAAAAGCACGCCAAAAGTAGGGGTTGCACACATAGCATTATGGGTGTGGCACACCCATGCACGATCCCCCCCTGCGCTCTCCCCGCTTTTGGCACGCGAGCCAAAAAGGCCATCACTACATGGGGCTTCCCTTGAGGTGCACTCGAAAGCTGCAGTTAGTCCAGAATGCGGCCGCGCGGGTGATTATGGGAGCGCCTAGACACTCCCATATAACACCGATCCTGCGCGAGCTGCACTGGCTTCCTGTGGTCTTTCGGGTGCGCTTCAAGGTTTTGACGACCATCTTCAAAGCGCTCCATGGCTTGGGACCTAGTTACATGCGAGACCGTCTCCTGCCCCATACATCCCTAAGACCGATACGCTCCCACAGAGAGGGCCTTCTCAGGGTGCCGTCGGCCGGACAATGCCGACTGGCGACACCCAGGGGAAGGGCCTTCTCTGTGGCGGGCCCAGCCCTTTGGAACGACTTACCCCCTGAACTGCGCACCATCACCGACCTCCGCCTCTTCCGCAAGTGTCTGAAGACACATCTGTTCCATCTAGCCGACCTAGCGTAACCTCCATAATGACTTGTAGATAGTTTTAAATTTTGGGGATTTTAATTTGGTTTTAGCGCAAGATTTTCATTAATAAGTTTTTTAAATTTGTTATATGGTTTTCTATGTATTTTAATATGCCTGTGCGCCGCCCTGGGTCCTTTTGGAGAAGGGCGGGGTATAAATTTAATAAAATCAAATCAAAATAAAATCACTGCCCTATCCCATGCTTGTCTTCCCACGTCTTCGCCCTGATTTCCCTGCTATCTTTAGATACATTTGCAGTTAGTACGATGATCAATGTCAATTTAGGTTAAGTTTAAAAAAATGGGGAGGGGGTGTGTGACCCAGAATAAGTCCTTGCTCCAAAACGTATCCAGCATCTCTCCCTTCTATGAATTGATTATGGAGAACACATGGGAGGGGTGGGGAGTATCAATCTTTAGGCAGGAAGAGTCAGTTGGTGTGACTGCGACGCGTTGGGATAAATCACATTATTGGAATGCAAAGTTTGGCCTTGAGCCACCCAAGTTGGCTGCATGTCTACTAGCACTGGTGCCTGGTTCTTCCCTGGTGCCTTTAATCGTTACCTTAAATGTACCCTAAATACCCATTTAATCTTTAATCGTTACCCTAAAGTAGCTCTTCCCCACGTTATAGCTTCTGGATGAAGTACAAAATACTGCTTATTAACTCTAAGGAGCTCTATGGCTTGGGGCCAGGGGGGGAAAAAAAGAAAAGAATACCGTCTTCTATATAATTTGCTTTTCTTCCACTAAATGCTCACTTGGATTCTCTGAAAAGATTCGTCCGTGCTGATAGGTATTACATTTTGCAATGGCCCAGCTTCAATTCTCACGATGGCGACTCCGATTCTTTCTGGGAGGCCATCTACCATCCTCAGAGTTTATTTAACTTAAGGTGCCATGAACATATTTGGGAAAAGGGGGGGGGGGAAGCAGGGGGAGTAAGGACAGATATTCCTCAGTGTACGACCACAATTGAGCCTAACATTTACGTTGCTAAGGGAGGCGTTACGTGTTTCGTGGAATTTTGCCCCATTTGATGAGCTTTCTTGCCCCCCGCCGCTAAGTGAATCACTGCAGGTGTTTGGTTAGTAACCAGGTTGCTAGGTGAATCTGCTTCCCCATTGGTTTTGCCTGTCCAAAGGTCGCAAAAGGGGATCCCATGACCCCAGGACTCTGCTCCCAGGGAGAGGGTCTTCTCCGGGTGCCGTCGACCGGGCAATGCCAGTTGGTGGCTCCCAGGGGAAGGGCCTTCTCTGTGGTGGGCCCTACCCTCTGGAACGGCCTACCTCCCTATCTCCGTTCCATCTCAGACCTCCACTTGTTTCGTCGGCACTTAAAAACTTTCTATTTTCATCTGGCCAGCCTAGCATGATCTACTCCGCACCCACTGTTTTATAACAAATCAAAGTTTTAATTTATGGGTTTTTAAATTTAAATTTATTTTAAGCAGGGTATTGATTTAATTTAGTTATTATTTAGTAATATTTTGTATTTATGTATATTTAGTTTAAATCTCTGTTCGCCGCCCCGAGTCCCTTTGTGGTGAGATGGGTGCGGGTTACAAATGTTAATAATAATAATAATAATAATAGTAATAATAATAATAATAATAATAATAATAATAATAATAATAATAATAATAATAATAATAATAATAACAACAACAACAACAACAACAACAACAATAACAATAACAACAACAATAACAATAATAACAACAACAACAACAATAACAATAACAATAACAATAACAATAACAATAACAATAACAATAACAATAACAATAACAATAACAATAATAATAATAATAATAATAATAATAATAATAATAATAATGGTACAAGGGAGGTACTAATACCATTCTATAAAGCCTTAGTAAGACCAGAGGTGTGGTATTCTGCCGGTTCGGACCAGTTCACCAAAACCGGTAGCGGAAATTGTAGGAGGACCTGCCCATGTGCCCCGGCTCTATGGCATCCCATTTAAGCTTTCCTTTTACCAAAGTCCATGCGCGGAAGCCTGAGAGCATGTGTGTGGGGAGGGGGGGTTAGGCTTGGATGCATGCCAGTGTTGGGTTCTGGATCCTGTTGCACAGTGCAATGAGGCCAGGTGTCCACCACATGAACTCACAAAGCACTCACGCACACGCACACAGCACGCACATGCATACTTACCGCCCACGACACTCTGTGACACCTCCACAATGTTCCAGCTGCTTGGCAGTGCATCGCGCAGAAACCATACGCTCCATGCGCATGCACAGAAGCCCCGAAAACCTCAAATACTGGTAAGGAGTCCGGGCAGGTGGGCCCTCCGGAGCACCATACCAGAACGGTACCTGGTGCTCCTGGCAGGCACCGGTACTCCTGTACCGGGGCATAATGGTCATAACCCACCACTGATGCATGCGCTCCCATTTGTGAACTGGGAGGGAAGGTAGGTGAATAGAACTGGACCTTTCTTCCCACGTTTCCAATCAGCCTCCATTTTGTCTCTACAACTTTTTAACCGATTAACTGAGTTGGAAGGGACCTTGCAGGTCATCTAGCCCAACCCCCTGCCCAAGCAGGAGATCCTACATCTGCCTCTACCTAGGATCGAACTCACAACCTCCTGATTGGGAGGCGAGAGCTCCACCTCTAGGCCACAGCAGCAGCTTGGAATTGAACCAGATGATTTCCCGCCCCCGTCTCTGTTGAGTCCTCGACTTGCGACCGGTCCTTGACTTACGACCGGCCGCGGGTCTATGAACTCTGCATGACCTCTTCCCCTTGTTATGGTAGTTACAGCCAGTTGCGTCTAATTGGTTAAGAAGCGACTGGCTGGAAATGGGTTACTGGGCGCCCTGATTGGTTCCCCGCTTGACAGCTCTTGTATAAATAGCTGTCAAGCGGGGAAGCCCCTGTCTACCGCACTTATGTTACTTTGTATATAGTTGCCTGCCTGAACTCTTGTTGAACTGAATAAGCAGACTTGTTTTGACTAGCCTGTGTCGGACTCCATCCTTATGAAGAACTTAACAGCCCCCACTTCCAACTAGAGATACTGCTTACTGTTAACAATGCAGGCTCTCGCGCAATGCTATAAAGCCTCCATCTTGACCTCTTAAAATTATTTCTGGGGGGAAATGTAAATTTCACGCACAAGGAACTTGCAAGGTTTACGGGAAACCGTCTCCCGTCGGAGTAAAAAGCAGGAAAGGAAGCGTTTATAGATTACACAGCAGTTCACAACTGTTGCTTGTTCCTGGAGAAGAAAGCACCAGGTTTTAAAAGCTTGCCCCGGGAGCCAGGTGGATAAAAGGAAGCCCGAATTCCTCTCTTAAGCTGAAATATTATCATGCCAAACCCTGTGTAGGAAAGCAGGTGGTGGTTGTGTTGTTCTTTTTGTTTTTTTTTAACTTCCATTACAAGCATCTTGTCGAGTTGCGGCTTCTTGAAATGCTGCACTCGTAGGCAGCACAGAAGGCGCCTTAATCAACTGATTTCAGAGATCTATAAGGGAAACATACCCACCCAAGATACATCAAATGCGACGGAGAAAATGGAAAGCTGACACGGAGAACTCCTCTGATATTCAAATGTCCTTTGCTATTGTGTGCAACAAGATGGAAAATGCTATGACGGGTCTTCTCTGAGCTAGGAAGAAGAAAAAAGCAAGGACAGGACCCACTGTGAGAGAGTTTGCTTTAGTTTTAAAACTAACAATCTGATTTTAGGTTTAGTTTAGTTCAGTTTTAGTTTTATTTGATTTATATACCGCTCCTTCTCCAAAGATGGACTCAGGGCGGTGCACAGGGAATTAAAAAAACCAGGAATAAATAACAATAAATACAGTAGTAATAACTAAAATACAATTAAACTTACTGTAACGCTCTCTACATGGGGCTCCCCTTGAGATGCACCCGAAGGCTGCAGCTGGTCCAAAATGCGGCCGCGCGGGCAGTTTTGGGAGTCACTAGATACTCCCACGTAACACCGCTCCTGCGCAGGCTGCACTGGCTGCCTGTGGCCTTTCGGGTGCGTTTCAAGGTGTTGATTATCATCTTCAAAGCGCTCCATGGCACAGGACCTAGTTATTTGCGGGATCGTATCCTGCCCCATACATCCCTTCGGCCGATTCGCTCTCACAGAGAGGGACTTCTCCGGGTGCCGTCCACTAGGCAATGCCAGCGGGTAACGCCCAGGGGAAGGGCCTTCTCTGTGATGGGCCCGACCCTCTGGAACGACCTTCCCCCTGATATCAGAACGACCACGGACCTCCGCTCCTTCCGCCAGAAACTCAAAACCCACCTGTTTCATCTAGCCGGCCTGGCCTAATTCCATGCTTCCCGCCTCAGTTTGTAATTTTAAATTATTTTATTCGGTTTTAAGGTTAAGTTTTTAATTTTTATAAATTTGTACAGAGGGTTATTTAATTCGGTTTTAGTTTATATGTATTGTTGATTGTAATAATTTTTAATTTTACCTGTACACCGCCCCGATTCTCTTCGGGGAGAGGGGGCGGTCTAGAAATCCAATAAATAATAATAATAATTTTAAAAAAAACTTAGAACCTGTGCTAAAATATTCCCATTAAAAGTATAAAATCCATTTACTTATTGGCTCAGATTGTGTCGCAGCTGGGCTCTAGCTCTAAGCTAGACCGGCTTGCTGGAAAAGATATGTCTTAAGTGAGCGGCGAAAGAGGGGAAGGTTTGTGATAGTACGAAGTTCAGGGGGTAGGTTGTTCCAGAGGGATGGCCCTGCCACAGAGAAGGCTCTTCCCCTGGGCACCGCTAGCCGGCATTGACCGGCGGTTGGCACCCTGAGGAGGCCCTCCCTATGGGAGTGGTTTAGGATTATCAGATTTATATCCCGCCCTTCTCCCAAAGGACGCAGGGCGGCATACAACATAAAAAACACATATGACAAAAGTTAAAAGGGAGATTAAATAGAATATCCAAAAAAAAACCATTTACAATAAAATTTTAAAAATTAAATTACAATTAACAAGTCAATTAATCGTTTATTTTATTCAGGACAGGCCAACTTGCTGGAAAGGCCAACTTTTTAGGGCGTGTCAGAAGGACCGGAGGTCGGGAATTATGCGAAGCTCCGTGGGCAGCTCATTCCAATTTCTGTTTGAAATTCACCTGGAATCTTCTCTGAACT
Organism: Rhabdophis nuchalis; assembly: GCA_039707465.1. Taxonomy (NCBI): domain Eukaryota; kingdom Metazoa; phylum Chordata; class Lepidosauria; order Squamata; family Natricidae; genus Rhabdophis; species Rhabdophis nuchalis. The sequence goes on along the minus strand of CM077651.1, from coordinate 7,084,858 downwards.
CTTACAAAACATATGATTATGATTCCAAGGAGAGAAGCAACTTAGAACTGAGGAGAAATTTCCTGACAGTGAGAACAATGAACAGCTTATTTATTTATTTATTTATTTATTTATTTATTTATTTATTTATTTATTTATTTATTTATTTATTTATTTATTTATTTATTTATTTATTTATTTATTTTTATTTATTTTTCAAATTTATATACCGCCCTATTCTGCCGGATGGGACTCAGGGCGGTGCACAGAAGAGATAAAACCCCACAACAAGTAAACACAGTATAAAATGGAATTAAATAATTAAATCTGTGCTAAAATAGTTAAAACTATTAAAATTAAATTTAAAATTAGTCATTAATCTATGCCAGGCCAGCCAGATGGAAAAAGTGCATTGTAAGCACCCGGCGGAAGAGGCGTAGGTCCGTGATGGTACGAATGTCAGGGGGCAGGTCGTTCCAGAGGGCCGGACCTGCCACAGAGAAGGCCCTTCCCCTGGGGGTCGCCAGCCGGCATTGACTGGCAGACAGCACCCTGAGGAGGCCCTCTCTGTGGGAGCGGACAGGTCGAAGGGAGGTGTGTGGCAGGAGGCGGTCTCACAAATAGCCAGGACTCGTGCCATGGAGCGCTTTGAAGATGGTTACTAACACCTTGAAGCGCACCCGGAAGACCACAGGCAGCCAGTGCAGCTTGTGCAGGACAGGTGTTATACAGGAGCACCGTGAAACTCCCAGAATCCCCCGCGCGGCCGCATTCTGCACTAGCTGGAGTCTCCGGGTGCATCTCAAGGGGAGCCCCATGTAGAGAGCATTGCAGTAGTCCAGGCGGGAGATAACGAGGGCTTGAGTGACCGTGAGTAGGGCGTCCCGATCTAGAAAGGGGCGCAACTTCCGCTTCAGCTTGCCTCCAGAAGTTGTGAATGCTCCAACACTGGAAGTTTTTAAGAAGATGTTGGACAGCCATTTGTCTGAAGTAGTGTAGGGTTTCCTGCCTGGGCAGGGGGTTGGACTAGAAGACCTCCAAGGTCCCTTCCAACTCTGTTATTGTATTGTATTGTATTGTATTGTATTGTATTGTATTGTATTGTATTGTATTGTATTGTATTGTATTGTATTGTATTGTATCATGGTTGATCGCTTTATGGTATCCTACTGGGAAGCCAAGGCAGGGTTGTTGTTTTTTCTTGTTTTCCTCCCCAAAAGAGGTAGGTGTATCTTCTACTCGGTAGCGTCTTATATTCCGAAAAAATGTGTGAAAATGGGTGAGAAAGTCTTGGTGGATCACAACGTGAGCATGAATCAGCTGTTTGATGTAGCTGTGAAGACGCAAGGCTGCATCGACTAAAACACAATATCAACCTCAAGAGAAATAATTGTTTCCCTCAATCCCACGTCCAATTCTGCACACCGTGTTCTAGGAAGGACAATTTCAAGCGGGAGCCCATCCAGAGGAGAAACCAAGCCAAAGACGGGACAAAATAGTAATTAAAATTGATTGCCTGTAAAGCAAAACACTTGAAATTATTTGATCAGTATGTGCATGGAGCAAACCTTCCGAGACCCACAATCTCAGTGTCATGCTCCAGCATATAATTTTTATATACTGTTGTTGCTCTCTCTCTCCATCTCTCCAAAGAAGAGGGAGTCAAACTATTCTCCAAGGCACCTGGGGGCAGGACAAGAAGCAATGGGTGGAAACTAATCAAGGAGAGAAGCAACTTAGAACTGAGGAGAAATTTCCTGACAGCTAGAACAATTAATCAGTGGAACAGAAGTTGCCTCCAGAAGTTGTGAATGCCCCAACCCTGGAAGTCTTTAAGAAGATGTTGGATAGCCATTTGTCTGAAATGGTATAGGGCTTCCTGCCTGGGCAGGGAGTTGGACTAGATGACTCCACGGAAATTTCTCCTCAGTTCTAAGTTGCTTCTCCCCTTGATTAGTTTCCACCCATTGCTTCTTGTTCTGCCCTCAGGTGCTTTGGAGAATAGTTTGACTCCCTCTTCTTTGTGGCAACCCCTGAGATATTGGAAGGCTGCTATCATGTCTCCCCTAGTCCTTCTTTTCATTAAACTAGACCTACCCAGTTCCTGCAACTGTTCCTCATATGTTTTAGTCTCCAATTCCGTCATCTTCATTGTTGCTCTTCTCTGCACTCTTTCTAGAGTCTCCACATCTTTTCTACATCGTGGCGACCAAAACTGGATGTGACGACCCACAGTGAATGTACATAAGGAAAAAGAATATATAAAAGGGGGAAAAACAGAGAAGAGCTTTGGGTCAGGAGAACAAATGGGCTAGTGGTAATTACAAGCATTCCCTTGGGGGCAGCCATTCTTATTCTCACTATTCTCCACTCTGCTACTCACCAGACAGCTAGTTTGTAGGCTTTGGTGCCTTTTGCTCAGCGTAAAGCTTTTTACAAATAAGATGCATGGAATCAACCAAATTACCGTTTGTTGTTTTGACACAATTCTGTGTTTTTGCCTTTCCCCAAGCTAAGGGCAGGTTTCGGAACATCACTCAGAAACTTAAGCCATAAAAACATAAAATGCCAATATAAAATACAAAAACGCCTCCATGCGCAGTAAGTAAACATAGAGCAGAGCCTCGACCCACTCAGAATAATGTTGCCTCAAAGTGTCGCTAATTCGTGGACTGCATAAAAACTTGGAAAACCAAATATACAGCTATGTAGTGACACTGGAAAATAGAGCAATCAAACTCGAAGTAGAAATGGGTACGGGAGCATAACACCATTCCAAGATAAATGTCAAAATGGATAAATAAGGATTTAATATTTAGGTTGAAGTGGTCTGATTTTTTGAAAGAGCATTTCAAATGGGGTAGGTCACCTTCTATTTTATTTTATTTTTTCATCTACCCTCAAGAGAAATTAAATCCAGGCACAGATTCTATAGACCTACCCACTGGAGAAGATAAAAATCTTGATTTTCTAAGGGTCTCAACCAGTGAGTTGGAAGATATAGATCAGGGGTGTCAAACTCTAGGCCCGCAATGTGGTTGGATCCGACCAGTGGTGGGTTTCAAATTTTTTAGAACCTGCTCTGTAGGTGTGGCCTATTTTGTGGCCGTGGCTTGGCAGTCATGTGACAGGGTGGGAGTGGCCACCTTTTAAAATGTGGTGAAACTCATTTAACAATGCTCTTGCTTAGCAACCAAAATGTTGGACTCAATTGTGATGATAAATTCTTTCTTTCTTTCTTTCTTTCCTTCCTTCCTTCCTTTCCTTTCCTTTCCTTCCCATTGTGTCACTGGCAGCGGCGGGCCAGACTTACTTCTGGGTCCGCCGGTGGAACCCCCTCTCACCGGTTCTCTAAATTTCACCAACCGGTTCTCGCGAGTAGGTGCGAGCCTGCAGAAACCCACCACTGGATCCGACCCATAGGGCCATTCTGAGGTACCCAATGCGAAGAGGAAAGATCAGGCCACTGTGGCTTCAGCCCAGTCTACCCAATGCAAAGAGGAAACATGCCAGGCATTTGGGGAGTGGCATCAAGGTGGTCATGCCTACCTAGTTGGCCACACCCACTCAGTCAGCCACACACCCCAAGGTCAACCACTCTGATGTGGCCCTCAATGAAATTGAGTTTGACATCCCTGATATAGATAGGAGACGTTGGACCTATATTACTATAATAGCAAAATTCCCAACAGACACGCCTGCCCCGAAGACCAAGGAGGAGGCATTGGGAAAGAAAGAACTCCTACCTTCACGATGCAACTCCAAGTAAGATATAAATTTGGGTCTCTTGTCCCTGAACGGTTCTCCGAGTGTTGTAATTAATTTGAAAAGAATACATAAGTTGGGCTCATGAATAAACATGCAACGAATTGCACCGTGCCAATATGTTTGCACATCCCTTCTTAGTCCTGCTATGTTGTCTCATTTTACACAGATTATGCAAAGTCCCAGCTCCCTTGAGAAGTCCATAATGCTGGGGAAATGAAAAGGGAGAGGAGATGAGGATACCTAGCACTAAAGGGAATAGATTCAATTACAATACCAATGGGTGCATTATGAAAAGACCTTCGGGGCGAGATGAGAAGACAGCTGCTAACTGTTGGTGGCTAAGAGTTGTCACCATCTTAATTGCACATCATCGATATCTCAGCAAAGCAGTTATTTTGGAGACCCAAATACTTTGTACATTAGTAAAAAAAAAATGTCTTTCTTCATTTAACTTTTTCATACGTGCTTTCTCAAACTGTGGCAGAGGGGCCAGGGACCCCAATTCCTGGACCCTGGGTCAACCCTTGACCCCTTGGGAGATTTGCCCCCTTGCCCTTTGGACAGCTTGGGCAAGATGTGTGGGTGTACTTCTCGGTTCTTAAAAGTTCTCAAAGTATTACAAATATTGCTGAAACCTTGCTTCAAGAGATGGAAAGAGGAAATAACTGGGGGAGAAGGGGAGGTGTAAACCCTATATGGGATCTATAGCTGGCATTAAACAAATGACTATGCATTTATAGGACACGTATTAATTTTTGCTATTAACTTCTGTTTCTGTACTATTCCAAAGTTAACTTCTGCTTTTATCCATATGTGTTTCTGTATTAAGGACGAAGGTATAAAACTAACTCCCTGGGCGTTGCCCAGGCAGTTCAGTCTTTAGTGCGAGAGCACTCTGAACTCTTGACACGTCAATAAATCCTGTTTCTCTATTACCTTTGTGGTCTCTTGTCCTGTCGTTCAACCAGACTGTGGTGGGCCTGGTTTTTGCCGCTACAAAACAACTCCATGTTGTGATCTTTGCAATACAAGGAAAAACAACCATGGTTGAAAAACAACCATGACCTGAATGACTGAGAATCTCTTTAAAGAGAGGTTCACAACTCCTAATTGAAATTATGCAAAAACCATCAGTCAAGGAAATATTCTTTCAAGTCAGATTCCATTCTTGTTGTGCAACCTAGAACCCAGGAAGAGAAGGGAAAGGGAAGGAAGAGAAGAAGGGAAGGGAAGGGAAGGGAAGAGAAGAGGAGAGGAGAGGAGAGGAGAGGAGAGGAGAGGAGAGGAGAGAAGCTTTATAGCAGGAGTAGATGTGCTTATTACACCTGTCTGCTTTTCCATAGCTAACCTTTTCAGTTGCAAAAAGTTATTTTAAGGAGTTATAGACAGGTACTATCTGTTTTATGCCTCCACATCTAAGTGAGGCACCAGCCAAAGGACTACTCTTTTAGAATCAGGGATGTGTCACTTCACTACTCACTGGACCAAGAGAAGCCTCCCGATTCATCATATTAAACATATTTTCTGGTCTATACAGTCTTTCAGTCTACAGACCCCCTTCCTAATGTTCCCATTTGGGCAAAGTGGCCAGCCTTCAGTTAAAACCCATAAACCTTCATATTCCAATATGACACGTACGACTGCACAAAACACTTAGGCAACGCTGAGCATCTAGTTTTCAAGCCGTCCTTCATTATCATATTCTTTCATTATGTAAAAAGCTTCTTTTGATGAGATAATTTGGTCAAATAAATGTAACCTATGCCTTTTAGTCGAGACAGCAAATCTGGGGTGGGGAGGATGCATCTGTCAATCAAAAATAGGTCTCAAATCTCCAAACTGGGGTGAGTTTTACAGTCTTGCCTCAACCTTCCCCCAATCTGGTCTTCTCCAAGCCACAAATTTTCTGCTTGAAAGCAGAGGTGGGCTTCTATGGGTTCGCCTGGGAATGGGAGAACCCATATCTAACAAGATGATGGCTGGTTCAGAAAGCCTCCAGATCCCACACCTGGCTGGCCGCGCCCATCCCAGCCCGCTCCTCTCACCCTACCCCTCCCCGGGGTGTCTACGCCACCCGCTTTGGATGTGAGGTAAGTGCAGGGCCTGTGAGGAGGTTCGGGGGGGGGGGTGGCCTCTTGAAAGTTCCAGAAGGCTGGAAACAGGCCCAGAGGAGGCAGTTTTTGCCCTCCCAGAGGCTCAAGGAAATCCTCTGGAGCCTGGGAAAGGCAAAAACGCCCCTCCCCCCCACCATGGCGCAGGAGGCTTACTAGGCCACGCCCACCCTGGCCACGCCCACCCAGCAACTGGGCAAAGAGCCTATTGCTAAAGGTTTTGAAGGCCACCCCGGCTTGAAAGGTTATTTGTGGGTGTCAAACTCAAGTTAGTTGAACTACTAGTTGCAATTTTTGTTGCCTTTGAGCTTATGGGATCATTTTGCCTTGGTTACGAAGCCAAACAAGCTTTGAATTCATCAAAGATGAATCAATAAAAGATTATGTTTTGGAGGGAGATGTTTTTTTCATCTCCAGGAGGAAATCAAGGCAAAATGCGTGAGAGTGAGAACATGTCTTTCGTAAAATCTTGGAAATATTTTCAATTTATGATTTTCCTTAGGTTTCCTTTTTTTTTTAAAGAAACAACATAAGAGTAAAGTTAAAGGTTCCCCTCGCACATACCGTATTTTTCGGAGTATAAGACGCACCGGAGTATAAGGTTTTGAAGAGGCAAATTTTTTAAAAAGTAGGTAGGTAGGTAGAGGGATAGAGAGGGAGAGAAAAAGAGAGAAATACAGTAGGTAGGGAGGGAGGGAGAGAGAGTAGGTAGGTAGGTAACTACTGTAGGTAGGTAGAGGGAGGGAGGGAGGGAGGGAGGGAGAGAGAGAGAGAGAGAGAAATACGGTAGGTAGGGAGGGAGAGAGAGAGAGTAGGTAGGTAGGTAGCTAGGTAGGTAGAGGGAGGGAGGGAGAGAGAGAGAGAGAGAGAGAGAAATGCGGTAGGTAGGTAGGGGGAGAGAGAGAGTGGTTAGGTAGGTAAGTAGGTAGGTAGGTAGGTAGAGGGGGAGAGAGAGTGAGAGAAATACAGTAGATAGGTAGGTAGAGGGATAGAGAGAGAGAAATAGAGAGAAAGAGAAATACAGTAGATAGGTAGGGAGAGAGAGAGTGTAGATAGGTAGGTAGAGGGATAGAGAGAGAGAAATAGAGAGAGAGAGAAATACAGTAGATAGGAAGAGAGAGAGTGTAGATAGGTAGGTAGAGGGATAGAGAGAGAGAAATACAGTAGATAGGTAAGTAGAGTGAGAGGTAGGTAGGTAGGTAAGTAGGTAGATGTTTCCAGGTGTATTTACCCATGTGCTGGAGAAGGAAATCACTGACCACCTTTGGAACAAATCTTTGTTTCTGCAGGCACAGTACTTGACCAACATAATTCTCATCAATCACTCTAACCAAACAGCTTTCCAAAAGGGGGGGGGGGCTTTTTGCAGTTTGCAAACCTCCCCCAAACGGCCCGTTTTTCATGAAAATGGGGCTGGTTTTTTTTTTCCAAATAAAAACATGAATAGCCTTGTGGGGGCTTGCAGAGTGCTCCTGCAGGGGTGGGGGGGTCAAAAATGAGCAAAAGAATTGCCCATTTATCACGAAAAAGGGACTTTTGTTGGTCAAAAAAATTGCATGCATAGCCTTATGGAAGCTTATAGAGTGCTGCTGGGGGCTGGGGGGGCAAAAACGCCCTGTTTTTTGCTCATTTCTGCCCTCTCCAGCCCCCAGGAGTTCTCTGGAAGCCTCCATAAGGGTATGCACGCGGCCATTTTGGTGAAGGGAGTGGGGTTCCAGGAGGCAAAAAATGCTGTATTTGATGTATAAGACGCACCCAGATTTTCAGCCTCTTTTTAGAGGAAAAAAGGTGCGTCTTATACTCCAAAAAATACGGTATGTGCTAGTCATTCCCAACTCTAAGGGGCTGTGCTTTCAAAGCCGAAGAGCCAGAACTGTCTGAAGACATCTCTATGGTCCTGTGGCTGGCATGATTAAACACCGAAGGTGCACAGAACTCTGTTGCCTTCCCACCAAAGGTGGTTCCTATTTTTCTACTTGCATTTTTACATGCTTTCGAAATGCTAGGTTGCTAGAAGCTGGGACAAGTCACAGGAGCTCACTCCGTTACACGGTGCTAAGGATTCAAACCGCCGAACTGCCGACCTTTCTGAGCAACAAGCTCAACGTCTTAGCCACTGAGCCACTGCATCCCATTACAACAACATATATAGTTCCAAATCTAGGTATCATCCATTATTTCACAAAGTTGTCCAAGCACCGCAGATATTGGGTATCACTAATCATCTGCACACTCGTAAGGCAACCTTAAAAAGAATAAATGTGCCTGCCACCGGTCTATATTTGGAAGAAGAAATAGGGTGGTAGCAAGGAACATTCTCTGTGAAAGAGCATTTGATAAATCACTGACATTAGAGCTGGCTGCTAACATGTCCTGCAGAATTGTTATCTAGTTATCTTGGCTTGTATCTTTCCAACATCTAAGCTTTTTGCATGAATTACACATTCCCTCGCTATCTGAACTTGACAAGGCAATGATATGGCCTACACAACAAAATTTAGAGGTCGCACAAGGCTGATAGACACATTTAAGGAGCATAATCATCCCCAAACGTTTATGGAATGAAAGATGAGAGACGCACTTAGACAAAGCAAACAATTACCAAGAAAGCCAGCACAGAAAGGTTTCCTGCAGAGTTAAAGGAACTAGGGCTTGACCTAAGGACATGATTAAGAACCAACAACTATCATTTAAACAGGACAGCATCAGAGGTGGTATTCAGCAGATTTTGACCAGTTCTGGAGAACCAGTAGCAGAAATTTTGAGTAGTTCGGAGAACAGGTAAATACCACCTCTGGCTGGCCATGCCCCCATCTATTCTCTGCCTCCCAGCTGATCGGGAGGAAATGGGGATTTTGCAGTAACCTTCCCCTGGAGTGGGGAGGGAATGGGGATTTTACAGTATCCTTCCCCTGCCACGCCCACCAAGCCATGCCACCAAGCCACAGAACTGGTAGTAAAATATTTCGAATCCCACCACTGGACGGCATGTATATCCTAGGCATAGAAAATAATCAAGTTAATAAAATCTCCTTTGAGTTTAGGTCAAACCCTGGGGGTTTCATGTCTTATGGTTCTCTTGGTTGGTCAACAACAGTGGCTTTACCATTGTCCCTCCTGTGTATCTCAGCTGCTGAGATCTTGTGCTTCCTTCTAACTACTTTGACATATGCACAAGGGTGCAAACTTGGATCAAAGTTGCCCCCCTCCCCCCCCCACTGCCTTAGCACTGTCATTTTCTGCAACACCAGGTCCACTTAGCTATACACTACTTAGAATTTTTGCCTCCTCTCCTACTTTGCTTCACACTACAGGAATAAGGCAGATATGTGGACTTCCTTGTTACAGCAGGGTTGGCAAAATTAAGTATAAAGTATCGCAAGATTTAATTAATCTGTCTGAAATGTTATAGGGTTTCCTGCCTGGGCAGGGAATTGGACTAGAAGTCCTCCAACCTCTCTTGCAACTCTGTTATTCTGTTCTGTTCTGTTCTTCTAATCTAGTCTAGTTACTCTTTTCTATTATTCTACTCTATTATTCTATTTTAGTCTAGTCTAATCTAGTCTACTCTATTATTCTTTTCTATTATTCTAGTCTACTCTATTATATTATTCTACTCTATTATTCGGCTCTATTCTATTATTCTATTATTCTACTCTACGATTCTACTTTATTCTATTCTAGTCTATTATTCTATTCTATTATTCTATTCTATTATTCTACTGTATTCTACTCCACTCCACTCCACTCCATTCCATTCCATTCCATTCTATTCTATTCTATTCTATTCTATTCTATTGTCTATTCTATTATTCTATTCTATTAGTCTGCTCTGCTCTGCCCTACCCTATCCTATTCCAGTACCCAGAAGAGATCAGCCTTTAGTTACATTAATATTAATCAGGTACAGAATACTTTTATGAAATGAGGACATCAAATTGCAGTCTTCAATTATTGAAAATAAAGTCGCTCATCTTTTATAGACACCGATTCTTCTGTTTTACTATATGTGTGGATGTCCTATCAGGAAGGAGGCTATTGGAAACAGCAACTTCTGCCACCTCCTTAAGTTAAGACTTTTGTTCCATTGTCCAAGCAGCATAATGAGTTTCTCTGAGTGTGTGTCTCTGTCTTTCCTATAAGCTTGTGTTAGAAGAAAGGCATAACTTCTTAAAAGTGGCCCCGGAGCTCCATGGATTAAAGGTCAACTCATGTTGGGCCTCTTTGCAAGGCTCTAGTTCAATTGCCCAACATTGTATTACTATTTTGGACAGTTGAATTAGGAAATAAGACTATACAGACTAGAAGCACTGAAATGACTCTTGCGAATGCCCTTGGAGTTGAACTCTCTCAATTAGTTCTCAGGTTTAAAGGGTACCTGTTTCCATGTTCTGAGGTCCAGGTTCAGAACATTTTTATTCAAGGCACCAAATTTAAAAACGAAGCTAAAAACGTAAGAACCGGTCTGTGAAAGTAATAAAAACAGGATACTGAAAGATCCTAGCCGTGGAAACTGACCAGAACTTCCTCGTCCTTTCACTACAGATCAAAATCCCATTTGTCCAGTGGTGGGATTCCATTTTTTTTTACTACCGGTTCTGGGTTGGTGGTTTTGTGGGTGGGGCTTTGTGGGTGTGGCAGGGGAAGGATACTACAAAATCCCCATTTCCTCCCCACCCCACTAACCTGCTTTCCAGGCCCATTCTCATCCCACATGCACCCGGCCATTAAAATGTGCCTAAGTAGGACGACATAGATCTGGGGCGGGCAGGTGGGTGGGCCTGCCCACTATTTCCACTACTGGTTCAGGTGAACCAGTCTGAACTGGCTGAATACCACCTCTGGAAAACTACTACAGCTACTTTGATTTCAGAAAGAGAAGGAAAAGGCAGAAGTTTCACCAATGGGAAATTGCCTGACTTATAGTTTCAGAAGACCCATGGAAGAAGTATCTTCGTAGTGTTTTCTTCTGAGGCAGCAGCTAAACTGGAAATGAATCCGTTCGGGGTGAAAGACTTCTGCAAGTGTTTTTGGTATCATGAGCACAAGAGAGATGATGTTAATCTTCACTGAGCATTGCACTTAGATGTAGAAAGGGCTTTAGTAGACAAAGGGTAAGTACTAGACCCTGTGGGGGAAATCGACCATGTAAGAGTAGCATTCTTGGAATTAAGGGATACCGAGTAGAATCAAATGTGTACCCTGGATTTTTTTTAAAATTTAAAGCCATTTTAAACCATCTTAGAGCAATGATGAGGATTCCCTGAGGGGTTATGCTAATGAGGAAATGATTTTAGGCTAGGTGGAGGTTTCTAATATTAAAATTACAACAGCGAGCAATTTCAATGAGGAACAGCTCATGAGGAAGAGCCGAGGGGGCGCAGTGGTTAGAGTGCAGTACTGCAGGCTACTTCAGCTGACTGCTAGCTGCAGTTCATCAGTTCAAATCTCACCGGCTCAAGGTTGACTCAGCCTTCCATCCTTCCAAGGTGGGTAAAATGAGGAGCCAGATTGTTGGGGGCAAGAGGCTGACTCTGTAAACCGCTTAGAGAGGGATGTAAAAGCACTATGAAGCAGTATATAAGTCTAAGTGCTATTGCTATCATCCTCTTTTAATGACCCCATAATCCCTTGCAAGGTGGCATCTGGGCAACTGAATGGAGCTGAGTGTTTACTGCCAGATGCCCTTCCTGTTGCCGATGCGGAGTTTCTTTCAGCAGATATATTCTCAGTGTGCCCAGAGAGAGAAATATCTGCCTCTACCTAGGATCGAACTCACAGCCTCCTGATTGTGAGGTGGGAGCTCCACCTGTAGGCCACCTCACCACTCAATGAGGAAAAGTCCATCTGGAGTGGAAATCTATAAATCTGAAAGAATGCAGAATGGTGTAGAAAGAAGGAGAGGATGAAGTAGGCGTGAACACAGGAGAGATGGAGATGGGAATTCAGATTGAATCTCAACTTCAGACTGAGATAAGGGCAGCAATGGATGAAGAGTAACAAAAATGGGCTTATCGATACAATTTCGACATAAACATACGAGAAAGAAGAACATTATACCTGCCGTTCCGAGAAAGGCAAACAATATGCTCCAAAGATAATTATCGGAACTGGTTGAAGAATCCGTAGGTGCCACTTCAAGCTGGATAGAAGCATACTCAAGAGTTACCCGCTGACCTTAAATGAATTCATAACTCTAGAACCAGGGAGATTGCATGCAAGAATATGAAAGGATTGAATCAGGGATGAAAAGCTACCGGTTCGAACAGGTTCGCCTCAACCGGTAGCAAAAAAAACCTACCAGTTCACCTAACTTGTATTTAAATAATGCTACCAGTTCGGGCAAACCGGTATTTCAGATGAGCAGCTGTGATGCACGATTTATTTTAGCTAGAAAGCAGGAAACCCTGCTTTCTAGCTAATATAAATCGTGTGGCACAGCAGATTCTGCCCCCCCCCCGCCCCCGCTGTTCTACTTACCT